>JAMFLO010000195.1:0-64190 GCA_027475765.1 Paralagenidium karlingii
GGTTGGGTGAGATGCTATCTTGCCTGGTGGACGTGGATGCGCTGCAATCAGAAGTATGCTGAGTGGAGCGAGATGTGCGTGACGCCTTTTGGTGCGAGATGGAAGGAAGGAGAAGACTCGCTGTTGGCGACTTGGAGTGTCACACCCTTGGAATCGCAAGGCGAGGGATATCGTGCAAGTCCAGCTGGTTCAAAGTGTATAAAGGGATTGTTTGCATTTAGGGTGTGGAATCATCCTACGATCATCGCGGTCTCCTGAAGAGATTAGTCGCTGGTTGCTCAGCACTTGGGTTTTGGGATGGTCGGCTGGGGCATCGTAGGGCAAGGCGTCGACGAAGATGGAGTCTGTTTCTGGGAGGTCTGAGTGGTCTGAGTGGTCTGAGGGGTCTGAGTGGATTGGCTGGTCTGTCGACGAGCCTCGATGGGGAACATGGCGTGACCGTTCTTGCTGCCGTTGGCAGCCACTTCGTCCTGCAAGATGTCCCAATGCTCGACGATCTTGTCGTTCTCGATGCGGAAAACGTCGACAACGCAACTTGTATCTTAAGTTGGTATGTGTGTGGATGGGAAGCTGATCATTTTCTGGATGCATTGTGGAAAGTGAACAGGATTCGGTGACTTGAGCAACGGCAGATTCCGCTAGCTTTGGATTTTGGTGTCGAGGATGGTTTTGTCTGATGTGAGAAGAGACTCGTTGGTGATGCTATGATTGGGGTGACAGATCATCCCAAGATGCTCCAAAAGATGGCAATGATCATAGTTTGAGAGGTCGACAAGAGTCTCGATCTCCAATGGATCACCCACGTAGCAATCAGCTGCGCCAATCAAATAACCCATACTGCGCAATCTGCCCGACGTCCTCCTTCAGGTTCTAACTGTCAGCTCGAAAATGATTCGATTTGTTTGGGACGCGAAGTAAGCATCGAGACAGCCCACCGATGTGCAACACTCAACACTCCTGGTACCATTCGAAATGGCATTCCCAACGTATTCCGGTAGTCTTCAGCTTTCTTGTTGATGATGGCGGGGCTGGACAGCTTTACAATCCAACTTGCTAGCAAACCACAGGCAACACCCAGAAGTTCAGATGAGGAATATCAGCCAATCACGAGTGCGGAAGTTCTGAATATCAGCCAATCACGAGCGCGCAAGGCATTGCAACACACAACCATTGGACATGCTGCGTTTTGACAACATGTTGTGTTGCCAATAACTTACTTTCTGTAAGAAAGGATTGTGCCTCTCACCGCTCGCAATATACCGCAACCTCTCTCGCTCTTTCGCTTCTATGGATGCAATTGCGTGGCGGCGCAAGTTGTCGTGGTGGACACCGTGGTGTGGCTTTTTTGGTCGTGCTGGGCCAGGAATTGCTCAATGTCTTCCAGCACTTCGTTAAAGGTCGCGACCTCATTCGGGTACACACGGATCCATCCACAACCCGAATCGTGCGACATTTTCTCCACGCGATTCCAATGCAAATGGCGTTGCAAGTTGATCGTGATCTCTTGAGCACCTGCGACGACTTCCCAGCAGGAAAACCCAGCGCGTTGGATACATGGCGCGAAGATGTTCTGAAACAATGGGGTGGTGTCTTCGCTCGAGGGTACCTGCACCACGAGATGCATGAAGAAGTACCAGCTTCCACGGATCGCATGCTTCATGCCGGTGCGGATGCATTCAAACTGGAGCATCAAGATCAAACGCTCGTAACGGGGATCTTCTTGATCTCTTTCTTGCACTGGCCAGCGAACTTGAATCTCGAGCGTCGCGCCTTTGCCCATTCGCGAAGTTAACAGTTCGGTGCGTTGCTGAGCCGAAGGATAAAAGGCTTCCATGCCAACTTCCATGGCCGCAGCAGCTTCGAGCGAGATCGGGAAGAACGGATCGCTTCGTTTGGTGCCCAACGCAATCATTTGTTCCAACGAATTCACCAACGGGGCAAGAGCGGGTGGTGCTGGAAGGAAGGAATCGCCTTCTTGAAGACATGCTGGATCGATACCAATCTCTACAGGATCCACATGAGAGAGAACAAGTCGCCGAATGTTCGAGGTGATGATCTGCCCACATCACACAGCATAGTGAGGATACATGTCTTGCACAAGTTCAGTATTCTCTGTGATACCTGAAGCACGGCAACACAGGATTTGTCCGGTGACAACAGTTTTCGAGGGTGCTCGTATGCAGGGTCCAGGTCTTTGGAGTTAGCCACCATGGCCGCTTCAAACTCTTGACAAGATGTCTGAAGCATCTCGTAGAGATGATTTGTTGCGGTCGGTGAAGACGCTACATCCACGGTTGGATCCTGCTTCGTTTCGTCTTCTTCCTCTTCTTTTTGATCGACTGGTTTAGGCTCCGACCCTTGGTCCATCAGCCACGGTGACAGAATCTGTCGTAGCAAGTCGTGGGAGATTGAGAAACAAGCGGCGCGGACTTCCAGAGAGAAAGGTTCTTCCAGTTGCATCAAATCTTCATGCTTTTTGCTGTGCAATTCTTCCGCTTTTTGCATGCGCTTCATCTGCCACTCTGAGAGTTCGCTCAAGAGATGCAGAATGATCATCGCCAGCTGCCCGAAAACCACGACAAGAACCGGATGAGTGTTTCTTCAGTTGAACGAGCCCTCCAAAGTGGATAAGCTTCACCTGAGATCGGCGTGTTATGCATCGAGCAAAGCACGAGTCACTTGCAAGATATGCCAATTCGTCGGCGTTGATGATTGTTGCTGTAAGATCCTCCTGCTTGAGTGGAACGGATTACTGTTAGTTCACTTTCACTGCCTTCTCCAGATCCAGCATGCAGCAGATCATGCAGTCCATGTACCGGATGTAAACTATGCGAATTGGACACAAGAGGAATCTCTTCTGCACGAGGGGATGTGGAACTTGTGGACGAAGCTGTGGCCTTGGGGTCTTTGTTCGTAACTCTAGGGGAGGACGTGGCTTTGTGTTGTGACGTTGCCTGCTGAAGGTTTTCAATGGTTTTCCGGGTGACTTCGTCTTGCAGTGAGAGAGACATCTTGCGAATGATTCGTTTCTCGATGGCCGAACCACTTAGTCCATTACTGGCGCTCCGCGAGGATGAAGCACTGGGGTTCATGAGGTTTGAGATCGAGCTTGCCAACTGGAAGATAAACTCGCGTGTACTGGCTCGGGATGCGTCCGAGAGCTGATCGCGTTCATGCCACACCTTGGAATCATAGCTTAGTCGTTTCTTGGACGATGCCGTGGAATCAAACCCCTCAATAGAGTTAAACAGCATCGCACTGGCCAGTCGAAGCAGGCCACACAACGATCCCGATGCGAGACTCAGACGTTGAAGTGCTTGCAGGGCCACTTCACGGACTTGAACACAGCTGGATAATGAGGCCTTTAGCAGCCATTGCTCGAGATTCTCCAAAAGTTGTTCCGTTGGCGTATCAAGCGACGAAAACCCCGTTTCAAGAAACAAGACGCTCACAAGGCCGTAAGAAGGAGGAGAAGATGAAGTAGCAGAAGTATCACTGGCATACATCGAGATTCTCACAAACGAGACGGCCGTCGCCTACGCCCCACAACGAGAAAAACATGAGAGTTCGCTAGTGAGGACCAGATACTTCGCCAACAAACAAACACTCTATACCTTGGCAAACGAGAAACGACTCTCCTTTTTGGGATGTACGACAAGCGCAACCGGCTGATATGTGACATCATCATCGGAGACGCTGATGGCGACATTGTTCGGCAAATGATCGGGATGCCACCGTATCACGATCGATGAAATCGCTACTGGTGTAGCAAATTGAAAGCAGAGCCATTCTTCTCGATGGGTCGACGATTCAGCTCCACCTGGCGTTGCACTGGGGTCTTTTGGCTCTGCTGAACGCCAGTAAGACGATGAATCGCTATCTAAAATACGACTTGGCCCGTACTGGCAGTCCAACTCAGAGCTGGCAATCACTTTGGCAGGTTTATGACACACCCCAGAAAGTTGCCGCGAAGGTGACCAGTCCCGAAACAAATCCAATGGTTTGAGTTTGTTGAAAAGCGTCAGAATCTGCCGCAGAGGATCGATTGCGTTGGGCGAAGTCGCGTCGAACGTCTTGATGATCACGGACAGGAGTCTCAAGAAGATCTGTGGTACAGATCAGATCAGGTGAGGTCCTGTTAGGCCCTCCTTCACGCTATCAACGTACCTGGCTCAAATGATTCTGGTGGGTGATTACTTCTCTCTTGCGAGGCCGGTACTGAGGGCCACCTTGAATACGTGGAGCCAACGGACAATTCTCAATGCGTTCCTGCACGAATTTCAACTCGCTCTTTGGTAATTGCACCGGAACGCTCTGAAGCGGCATTCCTTTGCGCGGGCAACCGTCAACATGGGGCATACTGAGTTGGAAATTGGAGATCTTGAGCGCTTTGGAATTGGAGGCGACCAGCAAGTGCTGTTGCGTGCGTCTCGTCAGGGTGTCGCGAGCGCGAGGAAAAATAACGCTCTGGCACAGTTCGCATTTCAACACCGTGTGCTCGACTTCCTCTTTGAGCGTGGGGAAGCAGTCGTGGGCCTGGGAGATCTCTTCTAGTGTAGTGGCCCACATAAACACACGGGTGGATCCTTTGCAGCGGCGACAGCCGTCTTTGAATGGGCGAACATTGTTGGTCGCGGATGAGCAATGGGGGCATTTTGCCTGGATACGGCTGCAAACGGTGTCGCTTGAAGACTCTCCAGCACCTCCATGTGATCGAGAAGATCCTTCCACCAGTGCTGCTGGCTCGGCAGCGGCAATGACGGCAGCACTTGCAGTAGCCGCGGTGCTCGTTCCTGTGGCGGATCCTTCGCTCGCGACGGCACCGGCGCTGCTCGACACACTCATTGACCTTGTGGTGGTGCTGACGCTTCGTGACACACTGGAGCTACTCACACTGCTAGTGACGCTCGTATTGATGGCACTACTGGGCCCACCACCAGGGACGCCACTGGGACCACTGGGGCGCGGGGCAATTGAGATCACCGGGGTGCTCACACTGGTAAACGTCGCCGAACTCGTAGACGCAGTAGACCCACCAGTGGCACTCGCTCTTGCTGGCGTACCCGTGTTGGTCCCACTGCCACCGACGCCACCCGACATTGGCTTCTTGCCAGAGGCTCCAGTGCCGCCATCGTCGACAACCCGCTCCGTGTACAACGCGCCGTGGATGTCGCACCCAGGAAACTCGAGATAGAGACACTCGTCGCAGATGATCACCGCGAACATTCGCATCTTAAGCGGCGGCTCGTGGCTGGTGGTGTGACTGGTTCGATGGCTGCTGTTATTGTTGTTGTTGTTGCTGCTGCTATGGCTGACAGAGGAGCCCCGTGCGCCGTGCGACGACTCCCCGGTGCCGCCACCTGCGTCGGGCATTTCCTCCTGTAGTGGGGAGTCAACAAAAAGAACGAGAAGAAGAGGAGGCTACTATTCGAGCAAGAATCCCTTCAACAGTCGGTAACCGATCCAAGTTGAAGTCAAACAAGGATGGGAGAAGGGAAATGCGCAAAGGAAACATCAGCAGAGCGGCACTTGCACCGACGTGAAATGGGGCTTTGAAAGAGCAGGCGACACCCCCTGCGCAGTGGTTGGGTTGTTCTGTCGACGTGCAGAACGCTGCCAAGAAGGGGAGGGGAGCGGGGAGCATGACAGGACGGGAAGGAGGGAGAGCTTCGGAATGTGCCCCGCGCGAGCCCAAGCGACGAGCAAGCACAAGAACGTTCAAAGGAAGCAATTCATTATTGGCAGATGCATCCATACAAGAGGTCTGGTGTTTGGGAGAGAAGTTGGACTGCAGTTGTTCCTGGGCTCCTAAACCTTAGTGGACCTGGTGCTTGGCGAGGTGTTGTGCGAGATGGGGATGACTCTTGATGCGCTGGTGGAGCTTGCTGAGCTTTGGATACGCGTCAAGATTGAAATCAGTCAAGATTTCCTTGATGCCGTTCTCAATGTGGTCAAACAGCGAGAGATCCGCGAGCGTGAGGCGGTCCAAAAAGAACTCGCCACGGATCAGAGACTCCAACCCGGTGAACACGCGAGGAAGCGTCTCGTTCTGCAGCTTTTGGGACTCTTTGTGTTTCGTTGCTTCGTCCAGCCCGCCGTATTGGATGGTTAACAAGGGCGTCCAGGATTCCACGAGCGTGTCCACGACCATGTCGACCCGCAAAGCCTCCAATGGTTCCTGAGGGTACAGTCCTGAGAGCTTGGCCGCATAACGAGCAATCGCGATGCTTTGTGCATAGACCTCGCCGTCAACGGTCAGAACTGGCAATTGACCAAGCGGCAAAGTGGGCTTGAGCGCTGGAAAGTCGTGGAACTGAATGCGTTCGTCTTCAAATGGGATTTGGCCATAGGTAAGGACCAGGCGCGTGAGTTCACCGCGAGCGGTTAGATTGAAGTAGGTCAACTTGAGCTGAGGAGCCATCGATGTTGTTGTTGGTTTGGTTCCCGATCGACTGGTGTTGTCTGTCGGTTTGGATGCGACTTGAAAGAGCTGGATTTGAACTCACTACTTGATGGGCGGTAGATTGCAGACTGTCATTAGAGTCGTGAGGTCCAACGCCACAACGCAGGTTATCCAACGCGCAACGAGGGGCGAAGCAAAAAAGGTAGAAGAAATGGATGGACCGCGTCGTTCACTCGCCAACATGCGGCTTGTTGGAATGAATGCCGTCACCGTCCGAGAACAAACGATGGAAGGAACGCAAACGTACAGTACCGACATGCATTCTGTCGACTCAACCAACGCGGAATGTCGATGGATCAAGGCCGCCGATCCTTTCTTCTTCTTATAACTTCCGTCTCAGTGTTGAGCCAAAGATCCCGGGAGATCCTCTGTGATTGGCCAATATCCATATCGGGTGCCAGATCAACAACAAGACAAAGCGCACGCGCAAGATGACATTCCCGAAACTCAAATTGACGTACTTCGACGGCCCGGGGCGCGCCGAACCTGCGCGTCTCGCGCTGTCCTACGGCCAGATTTCGTTTGAAGACGAACGGCTGGATGGTCCTACGTTCCAAGCGCTCAAACCCACACTGCCACTCGGCCAAGTACCAATTCTGACGGTGGATGGCCAAGTCTTTGCGCAGAGTCTCGCGATAAATCGCTATGTGGCGAAATTGGCTGGATTGTATCCTCAAAACTCGTTGCAAGCGTTACGAGTGGACATGGTGATCGACACGTTACAGGATCTCGTGAACGAGGTGGTCGACATCAAGTTTCGTGAGAAAGATGAGGGCCAGAAGGCGGAAAAGGCCAAAGCACTTCTCAACGAAACAGCGCCGCGCGTGCTTGCGGCACTTGAGAAAATGATCGGCACCTCAGGATTCTTTTTGGATCAGATATCTCTTGCGGACATTGTGCTGTTTCACCACGTGGAGCACAACCTGAAGGGCCTATTCCCGGAGTTCAGTCTCGACGCATACCCCAAGGTACTGGGCACGGTCACCAACGTCAAAGCGAATGCCAACATTGCCAAGTATCTCTCCAAACACAACGTGTAAACGACCAAATTGCATTTTGTACATGAGATTGTGGGCTTTCTGGTGTCAAGTGAGAATGGAACGAGTAGTATCCACCAGGAAAAACTCGGAAATGTGAGGGTGTTGGGTGGCGAGGGCAGACCCAGGTTCGTAAAATACATGCAAGAAGACATGCACAAGATCCTAACCATTTTGCGACTCCTATAAAACCATTTTTAACTCTAGAAATGGAAAGCGCTGGGTGGATCAACTCAAATGCGTTTGATATCGACCACAATGCGCTCTACGACCAAATGGCCCAGCTGGTCGTCATCCGACTTCAATTCGTTGATTTTGTCTTGGGGCATCGGCAGGATCGACATGGCAGCAAAGGTTCCTCCAGCTTGGCCCTTGCACAATTGACCCGGATTGATGCAAACTGCATCTTGAACACGCTGTTCAACATGACACAAACCATCAGTCCACATTGTCGAGCCTCCATGAATCCATCTCACGTACCCCACAGAATCGGTTGAGAATTGATGGCAGAATCAGTACATCCGGGGTCTTTGGCAGTGTGAAATGCTTTCGGAAGCGCAAATCCAACGGCGTCTGGTCGTTGCAAGGCGGAAACAATGGATAAAAGCTTCGCTGGTCAATGACTTGTTCGCAGAGTCGCAACAGACGGTGTGGTGGTGGCGCAGCGCCCTGGTCGGTCTTGTGAAAGCGGTATAGTTCATTGGAACTGAGAGGCAGCACCACATCAAGGGCCGTGACGCCAAACACCACTTCATTGATGGCAAACACGCTTGGATTGGACAGTAAATGGATGCGTTTGGCATTGGAACCGCTTTGAATGGCTTCCAGTGCTTTTTGGCGAACGAACGGAGGCTGCGGGTACACAAATTCATGATGAACGTCACGCAGCGAAGGAATCATGACCACCTGGATGTGGTCATTGGCGGATAACAACTGATCCAACAGCGTCATCACTGCATGGCCCGACACAAAGCACGAGCAAGCAACACAAAACGACACCATTATTAGTATCCGAGTCATCAATCCCCCATGGAATACTTGACGAACCTTTGAATACAAACACGTCTTCGAAACTGACGCGCATGTCGTCATAGCGCACGTCGCCGTCCTTGAAACTCTCGTGGGTCGAGTCAATGAACGGACCAACAAGCAGCAACACGTCAGGTTTTTCTTTCAGCGCGAGCTGCAGCAGATCCTGAAGAGGAAGAAACTCGACGTCCTTTGAACTTGTAAATGGTCCACAAGCCGTCAGGACTCGAACCAGGTGGTTGCCGGATTCGCTTTCGGCATGGATCTGGGTCCATTCCTGCTTGGAAAGAGTGCTCATCGGTGCTGGGATGGGATCGAGAAAGCGTTTCACCACCATGGGTCCACGCACATCAGTCAGCACGCCTTCCAACGCCACGATTTTCCCAGGGAACAGCTCCAGGTTGGCCACGCTGCTCAGATCCAGCCCAATACGCTGGCCACCACATGTTCGTCGCGATCCTTCCAGCTGTACAACACTAGAATTCAATTTGCCTTCAGCGGCTTCGCAGACGATTCGGCCCACGACCGTGACTTGAGCTGGCGATGGATCCCCGATCGCTTGGAGCTGTTCCAATCCGAACTTTTCTTTCACTGCTTCCTCATATTCAACCAGTTGCTGGTCCAACGCAAGTGCGCGTTGGTACAGCGGTGTGTACATGTACGTGAAGTCTTTGGACGGCACGTTTTGGTCTGGAAATGGCTGTGTGATCTTCACAGTCATTGAACTTGTCTGTTCTTCTTGTTGCTGTTGCGAGAGCAAACCCGAGAGTTGCGGCTTCAAGTGCGCGTTGAAGTCGGACACAGTCAAGCCGGCATCAGTACGATGTTCATAGTCATTCCCTGGCGGCGATTGAATAGAGCTGTGCGAAATCAAAGGAATAATCCATGTGTCAGCCAAAGAATGAAGACCCACGACAGTGCAAAACGAAACGTGTGCTGTCACTTACGTCGGCGAAAAGAGATCATTGCGACCGGTTCGCTGCATTTTGTTTGCAGGTCCTTCTGGCGTCACAAACGACCGCGGATGCTTGGTGGCTTCAGGCGATTTCATGGCGTAAAGCGCATCCAATTGCGAGTTCTGGCTTGCGCCATGTTGGCTCTGGCTGGTGGATGGCTTGGGCAGCTCGCGTTTGATCACGGGCGTGGTGTTACCGGCGCCACTGAGTCTTTTGTGCTTTTTGGCCGACCCCATCGACTGGGAAAGTCGTCGATTCTCTTTGTTTTGCGATTGCTGCTTTTCCTGGGAGATTTTGGATCGAAACGCCACCATTTGTTCTAACGTGGCGACGCCGGTGACTTGATTGTTCATGCAGTAGGCGTCCCATTTCGCGACAAACTCCTGCGCATCCACGCTGAATTCCTCACAAATCGACGCGCAAGTGGCCAGCGCATCTTCTTCGACTTCCAAATTGCTCGAGCCAAAGGCTTCCCGCAGCGCCTGCTGCTTGTAATCAAGCTCTACCATGCTGATCCACTTGTGGTGGTTGGTCAATTGGGGTTCGCGCCTTGGTCAGGTGGCGCGAGGCGATCGAGTTTGGCGCGAAGCACGTTGATTGGTCAAAATGACGGCTCTCACATCTTTGAAAGAATGGAATCAGATCCGACTGGAGGAGACTCAGACACTGGAACCTGGGCAAAAGCATGGACGACCAGTTCAATGAGTCCAAGAAGAACAATGCGGTTCTCCGCCTGGTGACGTGGAATATCAACGGACTACGCGCGATTCTGCAACGGCTGCAGACAGATTTGAAGAGTTTGTTAGAAGACCTCCATGCCGATGTGATTTGCTTTCAGGAAACCAAGCTGACTCGCTCCGAAATGGATCAAGACCTGGCGCGGCCACCAGGTACTTCAGTCTTCTCGACCCATCCATAGAGAATGCCGTGCGAGTCACTCATTTCTCGGTGTCTTTTACGCATATGAAAGGATTCGACGCGTATTATTCGTTTTCAAGAAAGAAAAACGGATACTCTGGCGTGGTCACGTTCTGCAAAAGCGGTGTGGTGCCCGTTGTGGCAGCCGAAGAAGGACTCACAGGCTTTTGGCCAGTGGAAGACGCAGTTGGGCATTACGGCCAAGATCACCTCGAGGTGAAAGCAACAACGTGATCAAACGCACTAGCGCTGCCCTTTCGTTGACACAACACTGTCTGTCCTTTGGTGCGCGACAGTTTGGGTCGAAAGACCTGGCCAATCTCGAGTCTGAAGGACGAGTCGTTATCACGGACCATGGAGCTTTTGTACTCATCAACGCGTATTGTCCAGCGCTTGCCAGCAACGACAGATTTCAGTTCAAAATGGATTTCCACCAGATTCTTCTCGATCGAGTTCAAGCGCTTCAATGCGCGGGCAAACAAGTGATTTTGGTGGTAAGATTGATGCGCTTGGCAAGACCTCTTCCTAGTACACAGAGATTTCAGAATCCCATGGTGAGAATAGGGTGACATCAACGTGGCACATCGACGAATCGACCACTGCGACCCCGATGCCTGCTGTTCCGAGGATATGACGTTCGAACAGCAGCCATTTCGTCGATGGATGAGCTCGTTTGTGGTGACAGAGTTGGCCAAAGCACCAGACAATCAACAGCAAGTTGGAAAGCTGCTGGATATCTTTCGCTGTTTGCACCCGACACGGTCCAAGGCCTTCACGGTCAGCTACACTCGTTTGCTCACGACCTGAGGGTGGATGAATGCACTGATGTGGTTTGCCTATGTCTAGTGCTGGAACACGGTGACTTCTGCTCGCGAGAACAATTTCGGGACTCGCATTGATTACATCCTTGCAGATCCAAAGACCATCGTCAATAGTTGCGACATTGAGCCAGAGCGCCAGGGCTCGGACCATTGTCCCGTGCAAATGGAGTTTGCGGTTCGTTGGCCGTCGACTTTGCTGGCACAAGATATGCCCAGTCCGAGTCTATGCGCGAAATACTTTGTCGAGTTTGCTGGCAAACAACAAACGCTGCATGGATTTCTAACAGAGACCAAGCACCAGCTCACCAACTTCGCAGTCAAGCACGTGGATGCCACATCAAAGACCTTCGGATCGTTGCCTCGGGTGAGCGGAGTCAAGCGCAAACGTCCTCTATATGGCTCGGCTTCAACCCAAGTCTCCATTAAAAGCTTCTTTGCCAGCAAAAGCAAAGTCGTGGCGGCATCAACTTCGCATCGTCCAACCCCATCCGTGCTTTGTCGATCAACTCCCCACACTCGGGAATGGTCCCAAGCGCGAGAAAGTGAGCAAGAGCAAGACCGTGCGAGCGTGCAGTTCCAACAAGCTGCTGATTGGCGTCAAGTGTTGAGTGGCACGGCCCCCGAGACTCCATTATGTTGGCACCACGAGCCCAGTGTGTTGCGGGTAGTCCTCAAGCACAACAGCAATTTCGGACGCAAGTTCTACGTCTGCAACAAGCCAGCGGTAGTGTGACGTTTCTTCTTGCAATAGAGCCGATGGGTTGACTAACTGACTGACTGGGTGGGGGGGGGGGGATTGGCGAAAGCAGGGTGAGAAGAACGATCCTAACGCGCGGTGCGAGTTCTTTCAATGGAAAGACAGCGCCAGCAAATCGCATACCCAGCATGTGCCCCGCCAAAAGCCACCAAACGCGCCAGCCACGCCGGTGCCTTGCCAACGATTGGGCAACGATTGACCGTTACAAAAAGAATGCATTGTGTGATCGTTGCAGATCCTTCAAGTTGTGATGTGCAATCAAGAGCATGATGTGGACCACGCGATGTGCAGTTTTCTGTGAAGGAAGGGCCACAAAAGCCACAAAGCGACTGAAGATGCGACAGATGGTGCGACTTGTGGATGAGAAAATGGATGGTCTCTAGGTGTAGCGTCCAGGATTCCGCCTTGCTGGCATAACGCCCACGACAAGTTACAGGGTGAAGAGGATGTTGAAGTTGAACCGATCAAACCAACGCAGTAACCGGCGCCCGCTTTTGATCCGCAAAAGAAACCCAACAAGGTCGCTCCCATCCATTTCACATCCTGTTTTGGAAAAACCAGAGATTCCGCGATTAGGGCAACCTCGTCAAAACAAACGGGCGCTTACAAAAAGGAAGTGAAAACTGTACTGTACACTACTAATACCCCGACCCGCAGAAGGGAATGTGGTTCGCACCCTTGCGTTGTCGCATCAAAAACACGCAGGACTTCAAATGAGTCCGAGTGCATAGTGAAACTCAGTGATTTCGTGGAGCTGCGGGACATGGCGTCAGCGCGAAACGGGCAGTTTCCCAACCGCTTTTTTGGAATTCAAGTTGGAAAGTGCCACAGTCCAGGCCCAACCGTCCACTGTTGTGATCACCTGGTGGCAGTAGTCTCGTCCATTGTGCATAGAGCCCATGGTTTGGTTGCTCTTGTTCTCAGCTGGAAAGGAAAGAGCTGCGCGATCACTCCTCACACCCACCTGGCCAGCTGGTGCAGGTCTTTGCATCACGCAAGACGAGAGCACTTGCGGAAAACTCTCAAGGACGAAGACCTGTGGAGAGTTTGGGTTTGGACTCGGAAGGATATTCCATTTAGTGTTGTGCGCTTTGTGAATTGAATCCTTGCGTCTTGTGAGCCCCAGTAGTGACGCCGACGTGGTGCAAGTCTGTCGGGTTCGGCCGTTTGAAAAACTTGAGGAAGCGGAAGTGAGCTCCGAGTGACTACTGTACTTACTATCCATCCATCCATCCATCCATCCATCGCAAAGCGTTTGTGATTTTCATTTTTTGTGGATTTTTGAGGTGGATTTGGTAGCAAACCAACCTCCAAACAAACAAACACATCTTGATTCTGTGCACGTTTTGGTGCTACCAAAGACAAGGTGGTCGATAGTGGCATTTGGTACTGGGCGAAATATCGGGTGTCTTTCTCTTTCTTTTCTGTTGAGTGGGTGTGAAAAGAGTTAAGAGGTTAACCCAAGGGAAAGTGTGCTCATGATACCAAATGAGATCGATGGAGTCGACACTACCAATGTTTCCATGACCACTTCAAGCAGCAGCTTGCTGCTACCAGATTACGAGTGTGTGTGCGCCTCGGCTGATACCAAATGTCTTGCTAGTTTGCCGGCGCACATGCTGACTTCCAGACGGGACCATCCGACGCCAGTCAAGCGAGTGTTTGCGCGGTTGCCGGCGTATAATCCGTTTGTGGGCACATTCCATTACGCACCGAGTGCAGGTAATCGTGGCGCCGTGTACTTTTCGGGTGATATCGTCGGCATGAACGAGCTAGAAGAGCGCAAGAAGATTCGGCATCATCCGTTGACGGGCATTTTCCATGCACTTCCAGGGTACTACGATCCGTTATTTCGACTGCACCAGTTTCGCAACGACCACGATGATGCCGAAGTGACGTTTTCGGATTCCGAGGCGCTTCGCTCGTTCATTGCTGTGGATTTGGCCGAACCGGAAGACTGTCTGGCCGGCGTCAGTGTGGGCTATAATACCATGACTGGCGGCGGTGGTGGCGGGTACGCCAACACTTGCTCTGGCAGCACGGCGCGGCCGCTGAGTGTGGTCAAAAAGCAACATCGTAGTTCCAACCACCACCAGAGTGTCACGGATTTATGCAAATTGGAGGAATCGCTGACTCGACAGCGCTGTTTCAGTGACTCAGACACGGACCGCGTAGATTTCATCAAAAAGGCCGCCAAGAATTCACCACCGGGGCCTGTTTCGGTCTCGGTGGTCACTGGACGGCATCAGGACTGGCGCGGCAGTGAAGACGACCAAGCTTATGACCACCACGAGGAGGAAGAGGAAGAAGACGACCATGAGCATGAGCACGAGCATGAGCATGACGTGGACATAGACGAAGACGGCGACGACACTGGAACCGAATCGGACAGTCTGACAGTGCGCAATTCATCAGAAGAATTACTGCTCTTGGACGCTCGTAATGCTGGTAATGGTGGCAAGAAGACGGGTGGCAAGGACAAAACCATGCGCCGCAAACGCGAGTCCTCGTGGACTTCGAGTCGAAGCAGTGGTGACACGGACAGCTCTGGTGAGCTTTTGGCGCATGCCGCTGAACTGCTGCGTGATTACCTGCACCCGTCGTGTGAGTTTTCTTCGGATGAAGGCTACATCTCGACGGGCAAAGGCATCTTTCGCAAATGCGCGTTCCGCACAGTCTGTGAAGCCGACCTGAAGTTGCGACGCTCCAAGTCCACGTCGCCGACCGTGCGTTCGCCGGTGGGCGCGGACGTGCAAGCGACGCGTGAGCGCCAGAACAGCTTTGACGAGTACACCCAGGCTGCGCCCCGGATGCCCTTGAACCCGTTTGTCGCGAGACGACTGATGGACGGCGAAGAGCTGCATTTGGTCAACGTGAGCCGTGGCATGGCGCCCAACGGGACGTTGTCGACTTTCCACACCAACTCTGACGAAGACGACGACGACGAAGCGGATTCCACCCATCCATTGCCAAAGCCCTTTTTCATTCATGAGACGGCCGTCACAGACCACTATGAATTGTTTGGCGAAGATCAGCTGGGCGATGGCTCGTATGCAGTCGTAAAGCCGGCCATCAGTCGCCAGTATGGCAATGCTGTGGCCATCAAGCAGATCCACAAGCGGTATTTGCTGACTAAAGAAGCCAAACAAGCCGTCGATCGAGAGATTGAGATCCATCTGCGACTTCGTCATCGCCACATTGTGCGGCTTTACGAAGTGTATGAGACCGAAGACTTTTTGTACCTGGTGTTGGAGAAGGCCACCAAGGGCACCCTCAAGCAATTGCTGACCGTCAAGCGGCGCCTTCCGGAAGCGTGTGCGGCTCGTTTGGCACATCAGATCGTCCGCGCCATTTTCTTTTTGCACGAATCTGGCGTGCTGCACTGTGATGTCAAACCCGCCAACATCTTGTTGACCGACGTCAAGCAGCGCTCGCCCAACCAGAAAGAGCATCCTTTCGGAGCCGGCAACGACCCGTCGGGCACCAACAAGAAGAAAAAAGTGCGTTCGCTGTCGTTGGACATTCGTCGCACTTCCACGTCGACCGCCGGTAATGGGGCCAATGGCACCGCCACCACTGACGCTATGAGTGTCGTGTTGTGTGACTTTGGTTTGTCGGCCAAAGTGCCGGATGTGCGCTATTACAAATTCACTGGAGATGTACACAAGGTTCCGTTCACGGGCATGACCGGAACCATGGGGTACATGGCCCCGGAGCTTTTGCAGCGTCAACACTATGGCAAGGCCATCGACATGTGGAGTGTCGGCATTGTGATTTACGAGATGATTACCGGGTACCAACCATTTTACCCGCCGACGGCCTGTCTGACTGAACGCCCCGACTTTCGAGACAAAGTGTGGAGCGCCCGAGGTGGGTTGGCGCAGGACTTGGTGTCGCGGTTGCTCGAGATGGATCCAGCCAAGCGCATGACGGCGCAGGAAGCTCTCTCGCACCCGTGGTTTGATCAAGTCGCCTTTGCCATTTAAGCAGGAGGCCTCAAGTGTGTTGTGTTGTTTTGCAGTCAAGATGATGAAAGAGATGTAGAGACCCCCCCATGGGAAGAAAGGTGGTGTTGCTCCAGCGTGCCGTGGAGTGCTAGCTACTACCTTTCAGCCCGATGATATAGAGAAACGAGAGGAGAAAGTGCCCAGAAAGAAAATTGTGTGGAGAGTGGACGTGATGTGCAAGATGAATGTGTAGCCTTATCTAAGTGAAGAGCAATGAAAAGCCGTTTAACATATTCCCGTTTTGTATCAAAACAGGATTGCAATGGTTGCAACAAAACGCATTGAATCATCACAGGAGACAAAACTGCAAATGTGTGTTGAGCAATAACAGATTAGATGGAGTCAACCTCCACGGCATCAATGAGAATCATCCTGCCTCCTACTTCTGGTGCTTGGCGAGGTATTCAGCGATGCCTGGCGCAGCCTTGACGCTGCTGACGAGCTTGACGAGTTTTGGATACCCATCGAGCTTAAAATCTGGGAACGTGACGCTGACACCGTTGGTGATGAAGTCAAAGACCACGAGATCGGCCAACGAGATCTTGTTCAAAAAGAATTCACTGCCAATCATCGTTTCCAAGGCCGTGAAGAACTTGGGCACCGTTTCTTCCAAAAACACTTTGGACTTTTCGGCCTTTTTGGTTTCGTCCTTTTCACGGTATTTGATATCCGAGTGGGGCGCCACCAGGTCTTGAATGGTGTCAATCACCATGTCCACCCGCAGCGCTTCCAATGCGTCAGCAGGGTACAAACCCGAAAGCTTGGCAGCATAACGCGCAATGGCAATGCTCTGGGAGTACGTCTTGCCATCCACCGAGAGGACGGGCACTTGACCGAGCGGCAAGGAGGGCTTGAGCGCTTGGAACGCGGTCCAATCGAGGCGTTCGTCTTCGAATTGGATCTTGCCATAGGACAGCGCGAGGCGCGTGAGTTCTGCGCGGCCAGTGCCGTCGAAATAGGTCAATTTGAGTTGGGGAGCCATGGCGCGTTCACTAAAAGTGTGGCAAAGCGTGCAAAATGGGAAATGAGCAGCCAAACGAGACAGAGCGAGCGACAACAAGAGCACAAACTGAACGGACTGACAGCAAGAAGAAGATCCTCACTTGAACCTCTTCTACGCACAATTGAAGCCAAGACAAGGCGGTGACTGGTGGCAACTGTTGGCGGCGGTGATTTGGACCAATCAGAACACGCGAATCCACCAGCTCACCAACGTTGAAGATTAGCTCATGTGTTTACTGCATCACCATAGAGGATGAACTCATCCAAAAGCCTCGTCCCATAGATGCTTCTCGAAGGCACTGATACAGCAAATGCATTGACATTGACACCGCACCACGTGGCTCCGATTGCTGGCCGCGTCGTCGTCTCTCTCTCTCTCTCTCTCTCTCTCTCTCTCTCTCTCTCGATCTCTCGATCTCTCACGTCAACTGAGTTGTCTCTGCTATTGCTGTGATCTCTCCCTCCTCTGCTGTGCTGATGGTGAGTGCCATGTGCGACGTTGGGACCTTGTATAGTACCTTGTCTGCCGTAACAATGGCAGCTGGTGATGCAGGTCATGGCATTGCCACCGAAACTCGTCGGCGTTATTTACAGTGCAATTGGAAGGAACTGGTCCGGTGGCGGCGAAGTTTGTGTGAATGCATGTTGACCACTCCAGCTCGCGCTCGTCGCATGAAACTCGTACGGCAACGAGAACGATGAACACACCACCGGATCGGCGATGGTTCCAATTGTACCAAGCACAATAGAGCACGGTGTACACGTACTTGGGTGATTCTCGGTGTCTCTGTTTCCAACTCGGTTGGAACCAGATGAACGGAGCTTTGGGTCCATTACTCTACAAGAAGATCTACAGCATATCCAACGCCTTTGCTTGAACGAATGCTAAAGACATGGTGTTGATCAGTTTGTTCATCCGCTCTCTCTCAAAGAGCCGGGAGGAGTGCTGCCTGCGGATGGTCCTGCCACAACACCAGATCCTCTGTAGCCAGTAGTTGAGGTGCAACCCTGCACCCATTATGTTTTTGACCAATCAGCGTCGAGCCAAAGCCAAATCCTCCAATTTTGCCCATCCACCATGACGCATCAGTTGCCTCATCACCGCCACGAGCAAAACCATTCCTGTGGCGCACCTGCACCTGACTGGGCCAAAGTCGGTGATCTGAGACACGACAGTGATGAGCAATCTGTCGACGCCATCAGCAAGGCGATCGCGATCTTGCGGCAACAGCAGGTGACTTTGGGTGGTCCGGTGACATGAAAACGGTTCGAAGGTTGGATCATTCTTCAATTTGCTCGGCAATCAGCAAAACCAACCAACCAACCAACCAACCAACCGCTGGCTCCTCCGCGCACCACCAATCTACCAAATGGCTCCTCAACTCAAGTTGTCGTACTTCAACATCGCGGGTCGCGGTGAACTCACTCGCCTCACTTTCGCTTGTGGCAAAGTCGACTTTCAAGATGATCGCGTGCAGGGACCCGACTTTATGGCCCTCAAGCCGACCTTGCCACTTGGCCAATTGCCCGTGTTGACCGTGGACGGCCAAGTGTACGCCCAGAGCATCGCTCTGGCACGCTATGCGGCCAAGTTGGGTGGTTTGTACCCGGAAGACGCGTTGCAGGCGCTACGCGTGGATATGATTGTCGACACGTTGCTCGAGTCCCAGTCGCCGCTGTTGACCATCGAATTTGGCGAAAATGACGAAGCCAAGAAGGCGGAAAAGGTGCAAACCTTTGTGGAAGTCACCGCGCCTCGCATTTATGGCGCGTTGGAGAAGCTGGTCAGCGGCGAGTTCTTCTTGGACTCAATCACTCTGGCGGATGTCTCGCTCTTTGATCAAATTGAAAACAGCATCAAGCCCAACATCCCAAATTTCAAACTGGAGGCGTACCCCAAGCTGAGCAAGGTGTACAACAACGTCAAGTCCCACCCCAACATTGCCGCGTACCTTGCCAAGCAACACACCAATTAGGAGGGTGACTGTAAACTCAAAGAATGATCATTTTGCCTGTTCTACTCGTTTGAGTGCCCTGCTGTCTGGCTTGTCTGCGTTTGGAGTCTGTTTAACTGCCTGTTTGATCTCTGGGCCTAAGCGAGACAACGCCTTCATTGGGCTCAAATCGATGGAGGTTGGATGAATCAATTCGCACCACGATCCAAGCCAAAGACCACCTTGGAGTTGGGTTGATCAGGAATATTAGATTGGCAGCTTGTTGCTGTTTGTGAGAGTATAATCACTTGCTCTCAAAACAGCTGAACGAGGACACACAGCAGTGCAAGGCGACCATGCTGTTCATCACTGGTGACTCTTCGACCCCACTCCCGACAACGTTTCATGCAAAGTGAACGTCTTGCAGAGTGTTGTAATCTCGGGCGATGAATGGTGGTGACCTGAACACGTTTACGTGCCCCACAAGTAAACATGAGACTCACTCACCTCGTTCATGCAATTCTTCTGCACTGCTCGCTGACTGCATCAAGGTTGTTGTGTTTTCCTTCCTTCCGGTCACTTCGTGATTTGCCGTGCATCCATCACAACCAAGTGTAGATCGATCCTGCATCGCCACCAATCCATCATCATCCGAATCCGCATGGCGCCGCAACTCAAGTTGACGTATTTCAACATTCCTGGCCGAGCAGAACTCACGCGGCTGGCGCTGTCCTGTGGTCAGATCCCTTTTGAAGACGAGCGTATTCAAATGTCGGACATTGCTGCCATCAAACCGTCGTTGCCACTCGGTCAGGTGCCCGTTCTGTCGGTTGACGGCGTGGTTTACGCCCAAAGCATTGCGATCGCCCGCTATGCAGGCAGATTGACGGGTTTGTATCCAAACGATCCATTGCAGGCTCTGCGTGTGGATATGGTGCTGGACACCATCGCCCCTGCGTCGAAGGCTGTTGCCCACATCCGCTACATGAAGATGGACGAGGCCGTGGTGAAGCAAAAGCGCCAAGAGTTTCTCGAGGTGACGGCACCCCACACACTCACCGGCTTGGAGAAAATGATCACCGGCGATGACTTTGTGTTGGACCAGATGAGCCTCGCGGATCTCTACATCTTTTATCATATTGAGAACGGCATCAAGTACTGCTTCCCAGACTTTAAACTCGAGGCGTACCCCAAGGTGAACAAGATCTTCCACAACGTCAAGAACCATCCTGGCGTGGTCGAGTATCTTGCGAAGCAGTAAGTCATTTGAATTAACGTAATGATTTGCATGGAAGCGTTCAGATCTTTGTTTGTTGTGGTAGTTGGTATGCAGAGGTGCTCGCACCGTCCCTGAACTTTTTTACCATAGCTACCTATTCATTCCGTTGGGATCCATTTGGTCTGAGCAATGTCATGCGTGGAGCAAACCGTGGTGGCCAAACAAACGCTCGTCGGTGTGAGGAGTCAGGTGTATCGTTGAAATCTGAGCTGACGAGCTCTAACTGAGCTGGATGACCTTGTCCTCCGGCTGTCAAGTGATGTTCCTTCTTGCACAAGACTCGGACGATGCAAGAGACAACATGGTCGCATTGGGGTTGCTTGAGCTATCCGCAGTCGCGTTGGGTCGCTGTCGGTGCATTCGATCGCCACTCACCACCATCAAACGCCTGCAGAGTGTTGTGCAGCCGTTACAATTCGGCAATGAATGCATATGCAATCGACTTCAACAACACGCCCCGCTTCATAGCAAAGCTCCATGGACTCTATTTGGTCCTGCACGCTCAATGTCGACGTCTTCATCATCATCTCATTCCGCTATTTGCCTTCCAACCAGCACTCCCAATCAGGTTTTCCAGCAACGCGATCTCCAACCATCTCCCAATGGCGGCGCAACTCAAGTTGACGAACTTCAACGTACCCGGCCTCGCAGAACTCACGCGGCTTGCTCTGTCCTGCGGTCTGATCCCTTTCGAAGACGAACGAGTTCAAATGACCGACTTTGAAGCCATCAAACCGACGCTGCCATTCGGCCAGTTGCCGGTTCTGAAGGTCGACGGCGAGGTTTATGCCCAAAGCATCGCCATCGCCCGCTATGCAGGCAGTTGACCGGTTTGTATCCTGAAGACCCTCTGCAGGCTCTGCGCGTGGATATGGTGCTGGACACCGTCACCGATGCCTGGCAGGTTCTTGGGTTTATCCGCTACATGACAATGGAGGAAGCGACCATGCAGCAAAAGCGCACGAGGTGACGGCGCCGATGGCGCTCACTGGCTTGGAGAAACTGATCAGCGGCGATGGCTTTGTGTTGGACCAGATGACGCTGGCGGACCTCTCGGGCTTTGATCAGATTGAAAATGGCCTCAAGTACTGCTTTCCAGACTTTAAACTCGAGGGGTATCCAAAGGTGAACAAGGTCTTCCTCAACGTCAAGCACCATCCTCGCGTCGTCGAGTATCTCGTCAAGCAGCAGATCAACTGAACCCAGCAAAGTGAACTAACGTGAAAGGATCGTGAATGAAAATGTGTTTTGTTTATTTGCATGGTACAACATCTCTGGGTCGCAGACCATCGACTTTCCATGTCAGCATGCACCCCATAAGTGCACATGCTTAGCGTAAAGTGATGTAGCGACAACGCGGCCCCAAGCATCGCCATGGGTTCAGGCTGTGGTTCATCCCGAGAGGATTCAACTGTACATTCCACCAAGTCAAAGGAACGACAAGGTTGTGCATCTTCATCAATACCACCGGCAACTCCGTGGCGTCGAGATCTCCGGTGATACGCGGATCTTTCCATCTTTTGGTCACCCAAATGATGTCTGACCAAGCGACGGCAGTTGAGACGCGGCGATGATGCGCAATCGGAAGACGTGATCAGAATCCTCCGAATCCACGGCGATCTTTTGGGCGTGGCCACTTCTGCAATTTGCCAATCACCTGACCAGCTCACTAGCTCACCAGCTCACCAGCGCACCAGGCATCAACATGGCTTCTCCACTTAAACTGACGTATTTCAACCTCCCAGCACGTGGCGAACTCACGCGCATGGTGCTGTCCTACGGGAAAACCCCGTTTCAAGACGAACGAATTCGATTCCGCGACTTTCCGGCCCTAAAACCCACGCTGCCATTGGGCCAATTGCCCATTCTGACCGTGGACGGCAAAGTCTACTCGCAGAGCGTCGCGATTGCTCGTTACGCTGCCAAATTGGCTGGCTTGTATCCTCAGGACCCATTGGAAGCCCTTCGTGTGGACATGGTGCTCGACACGCTGGCGGAATCCTGGACGCCGCTGTTGAGAATTCAAGTCAGATTCCTTGAGAAAGACCCAGTCAAGAGACAGGCGATGACCCGACAGTTTCTCGAGGTGACGGCGCCCCACACATTCGGGGGCTTGGAGAAAATGATCGGCGGCGAGTTCTTCTTGGACCGGATGACGCTGGCCGACCTTGCGCTCTTTGATCAGATTGAACACGGTCTCAAAGCCACGTTTCCCGACTTCAATCTCGAGGCCTTTCCAAAGGTGTGCAACGTTTACGACAACGTCAAGAAGCACCCAAACATTGCAGCGTATCTCGCCAAACAAGCCGCCGATCAGCGTGCACGAGCAAGACTTTGATCCATTTGTGATACTGCAGAACTCTTTATTGTACCACATGGATGGATAGCAAGGGGCGCATTTGCTATGGTGTATGAGATTGTGATTGATAATCCTTTGCACACGAGTGTCTCGATAATGACCGTCAAAGCAAACATGCTGCCATCTTCAGGGGTTTATTAAAACATCAAACGAGCATGTGGACTAATACTCAAGGTGCTTTCTCCAACGAGTTGCACAAATCGAACGACAATCAATTTCTTCTTCTGCTTTTTCACTTTTGGTGTTTAGCGAGATACTCGGCAATGTTGGCATTCGCTTTGACGCTGGCCACGGTCTTGACCAATTTTGGGTACGCGTCCATTTTGAGCTCGGGGAACATGGCCTTCAGGCCATTCTCCACGTGGTCAAACAGCGCGACATCGGCCAGCGAGATCTTGCTCAAAAAGAATTCACCGCCGATCATTTTCTCAAGCGCCGTCAGCGTGCGTGGCAGCGTTTCGTCCACAAACGTTTTGGTCTTTTCGGCCTTTTTGGTCTCGTCTTTTTCGCGGAATTTGATGTCGACGACCACGGCCACGAGGTCCACGATGGTGTCCATGACCATGTCCACGCGCAAAGCTTCGAGCGGGTCCTGCGGGTACAACCCGGACAATTTGGCGGCATAGCGGGCAATGGCCATGCTCTGCGAGTAGACTTGGCCATCGACAGTCAAGCACGGCACTTGACCCAGCGGCAACGACGGTTTGAGCGCTTGGAATCCCGGGCCATCCAGGCGTTGGTCTTCAAATTGGATCTTGCCATAGGAGAGCACCAGGCGAGTGAGTTCGGCACGGCCCGTGGCGTCGAAATACGTGACTTTTAGTTGCGGCGCCATGGTGGTGGGGGGGGGGGGGGGGACAAACGGTGGGGCTGCTGTTGGGTTGGTTTTGCTGCTGGCTGTCGATGCCACGCGGCAAAATCTCGAATGCCGGCGCTCCAGAAGGCTCCGAAGGTGCCGGCTCGCACAGGTGCCACTCTGCGGCTACCGAGGGCTGAGCTGAGCATAGACCAATCACCGTCCAGGAGATCTTTGCTGGCGCCTCGTCCCAGATGCACTTGTCGTCAATCATGATGCATGGCACATGTAACGGCCGCCAAAAAGGATGGACAAGGTTCGTCTTCTTGTTCGGGCTGCTGGTGCGTCGGAATGATTGCAAAGAGAAGAAGAGATGGGGTGTGGAAGCAACGCGTTGAAGCAATCGGCCGTACGTGTACGACGTGATCCGAGGTTGAGCGAGTTCCCAAGGCACCGAGAGGAAATGAGCCAGGACTGGAACACGTGAATGGCGTTGCCACCTCGCAGGTCGGCACTCCGACGCGTTGGATGAGAAACAAGTTGTGATCAACCTTGTGCTGCGTGCTGGTTCATTCCAGATTCTGCGTGGTCCCCGACAACCCCAGGCGTGTAACAACCCAACCACCAAATCCAGAGTTCCGGCTTCCTCATGACTCCACAGCTCAAGTTGACCTACTTCAACCTTGCCGGACGTGCCGAACTCACGCGGCTTGCTTTGGCGTCTGGTCAGGTCCCTTTTGAAGACGAACGGCTGCAACAACCAGACTTTTTGGCCATCAAATCCACGCTGCCACTTGGGCAATTGCCGTGCTTGACCGTCGATGGTGCTGTTTACTCCCAGAGCCTTGCCATCGCTCGCTACGCAGCCAAATTGGCCGGGTCATACCCACAAGATCCATTGCAGGCTCTTCGCGTGGACATGGTGGTCGACACCATCATGGAGGCCGGAATGCTCTGGGTGGATTTCTACGTTTACGAAAAAGACCAAGCCAAGAAACAGGAAAAAGCGCTAAAGTTTTTGGACGTGACGATTCCACAGACGTTTGGTGCCTTGGAGACCATGATCATGGGTGATTTCTTCTTGGGCACGATGTCGTTGGCCGACCTCGCGCTGTTTTCACACATTGAGAACGGTATCAAAGTCGCGTTTCCAGAGTTCAAACTTGACGCATTTCCCAAAGTGAACAGGGTGTACACCAGTGTGAAGACCCACCCCAACATTGCCGACTACCTGGCCAAGCAACAAGTGACCAAGTGAAATGCTTTGGTGCATGTGTGTATGTGTGTGTGGGTGGCATGTGATCGGTCCATCAAACAAAAGCAGCATGAATGGCAGTCTCTTGTTTCGTTTTTGTTCAGTTCCTCGCTCACTTGTTCTGTTGGCTTAGTGCGTCACAGGGCCTGTTCATGGCAGCAAGCCAAAGCAGCATTGTTGCTGCCAGCGGTACTGACGCACATGCAAAGGCGGAAGCTTTTACATGCACCAACAACTGGTCGCCACAGAATGATTGCGACGTGATGGTCACCACATCCATTCCTTCATGACCGAGTAATCTGCATGCGCAATCAGTCATCAGCCAGAAGCAGTTGGGTCGCGACACCGACCATGAAGCTCATTTAAGAACCTGTCTGCAGATTATCAATACTCCACAACGTTTTGCAAATGACTCCACAGCTCAAATTGACGTATTTCCAACCCCCAGGCCGCGCCGAGATCACACGCCTTGTCTTGTCGTATGGCCAGATCCCGTTTGAAGACGAACGCCTGCAATGGCCCGAGTTTTTGGCTCTCAAACCCACGCTACCGCTGGGTCAAATGCCAATTTTGACGGTCGATGACCGAGTGTTTGTGCAGAGCATTGCCATTGCACGCTATGCGGCCAAGTTGTGCGGATTGTACCCGCAAGATCCATTGCAGGCTCTTCGTGTGGACATGGTGGTCGACACGATCATCGATGAGCGGAATGTCTGGCGGGATTTCCGCATTGACACGGACAAAGCGCGCCAAGCCGACAAAATCCAGCAGTTTCTCGACGTGACCGTTCCCTTCACCCTCGGCGCGCTGGAGTCCATGATCAAGAGCGAGTTCTTCTTGGACGCGATGACGTTGGCGGATGTCGCGCTCTTTGATCATATCGAGAACAACATCAAAGTCACTTGCCCCGAATTCAAGCTCGAGGCGTTTCCAAGAGTGAACAAGATCTACCACGACGTCAAGACCCATCCCAACATTGCTGAATACCTCGCCAACCATGGCAGTAGTTGAAAGGCACATGGAGGTGCACCCATTTCAAATGGAAAAGCTGGTTTGGTTGGTGTCTCTTGGTGTTGATGGTAATTGTACTCGACCAATCGCAAATCCATTGTTGTTTGATACTGCTGCTTCTTGCTCAATGCTTACTCGCCATGGATGCTTCCAGAGCCTCACGTTGGCGACACTGTCACTTCTTCTGCTTGGCCAAATACTCTGTAGTGCTCCTGGTCGCCTTGACATTGGCGACAGTCTGGAGCACCTTTGGGGCCACCCCTGGCACATGAGTTCGGTGCGTCCAGTGCTGTCAAAGTAGGTCAACTTGAGTTCGCACTTGCACAAGGTGCTTCCGCGCCAAAACAGGTCCGGTTGAGGCGAGTGATGAAGGGTTTTGGCGCCAACCAGCTGGCACCATCAAGATTTGGCGCCACTTGATGACACTCGTGAGCACACCTGCCTGACTTTGGCGCCATCCCACCGTTTTGTTTTCTTCTGCATTTGCCGTCATCCACCAACACTCACACATCGTCATGGTCGCAAGAACATGAAGAAAAGGGTGCGCGCAATGTACGGACTGGTCGGACTGCACGCAGCCACGTGAACGGTCTCTGGTCGCTTTCAGAATCTTCCATGTTTTGGGTGTTTTCGTCGCACATGCCAACCGTCTGCTGTCGACGAGGCAGGTGAAAGCACCAGCTGCAGCTGCGGCGGTCCAGTGGCGTTCGGCCTGTCCAATTGTCATGCTTTGGGCAGGATCTCATTCTGCAATTTGCCATCTTTCGACCACCGAGCACAAACCAACCGATTGGAGATCACAATGACCCCACAACTCAAGCTAACCTACTTCAACATGCCTGGCCGTGCCGAGGTCACGCGACTTGCGCTTAACTACGGCCAGATCCCATTTGAAGACGAGCGGGTGCAAAAGCACGACTTTGCGGCCATTAAACCCACGCTGCCTCTCGGGCAAGTGCCGGTGTTGACCGTCGATGGCAAAGTCTACTCCCAGAGCCATGCCATCGCGCGGTATTGTGCCAAATTGGCAGGCTTGTACCCGGAAGACCCGTTGCAGGCACTCCGCGTCGACATGATCATCGACACAGTCACCGACAGTTGGATGGACCTGGCCGAAGTGCGTTTCATGCAACTGGATGCCAAGACCCAAATGGAGAAATCGCGCAAGTTTTTGGACGAGACAGCACCCAAAATCTTCACGGCGTTGGAGAAAATGGTCCAAGGCGAGACGTTCATGGGCACCATGAGCCTCGCGGATCTCTCATTGTTTGACCACATTGAGAATGGCATCAAGTACTGCTTTCCTGACTTTAAGCTCGAAGCATATCCGAAAGTGAACAAGGTTTACCACAGTGTCAAGACCCAGCCCAACATTGCCGCGTACCTCGCCAAGCAACAGCTCACCAACTGACGTGGGCGAGACAGAGACAGAGACAGAGAGAGAGAGAGAGAGAGAGAGAGAGAGAGAGAGAACGACCAGGAAAGCGTTGACGTGTAGGGAGAAAGGAAAGCAATGGAATGCACTGCGTGTTTGTTTGTCAGTCAGTCTGTCTGATTCTTCTCCCATCAGTTTGCTGATGATGGCTATGGAATGAGTTGTTTCGGTGTGCTTGTGCGACTGTTCCAAGTGATCTCTTTTGCAACGAACGCGGGGCGCTATATGCAAAAGCCCAACGCTCGGGAATCTGCCAAAAGAACAAGCACGGAAAACCTTCTGACAGCGCGTGAGCACGTCAAGGTCATGCAGGAGAGTTCTCCCTGGCTCTTGCCAGAATGCTTTTGTCCAACGATAGCGCTCAAGCCATGAAGGCTCGAGCGATGACGTTGTCAATGGCTACGGCAGTCGTTTTCATGGAACGACGTGTTCATTGTCTCAGCACTCTTTTCCACATCATTTTGCTGCACGTTTGCTGCTGTTGCTGGTCCTTTGTGGTGCCTTTCATTGTGCCATTTTCTGAGTTGGCGCCAATTCCATTCGCGATTTGGACCGAAACCCGGTTTTGGCGCCAACGATGAGTCACATGCACCAACATTCCGAGCACAAAATGCATGCGCCCTTCCGGTGCAACGGTGTGCACCCCAATGCAACCTTCTGCAGTCAGTTTGTCGATGGCATGCACCAATTCTTTCATTCCTCCATTTGCTCAGCACCCAACAAGCGATTTCTTCTTCCCAACCGCTCTTTGCCCTAGCGCTTCCAACCTTCCAAATCTCCAACACCTTCAACTCTCCCAATGGCTCCTCAGCTCAAGTTGACCTACTTCAACATCCCAGGCCGCGCCGAGATCTCGCGACTTGCGCTTCACTATGGCCAGATCCCGTTTGAAGACGAACGACTGCAAAGACCCGAATTCCTGGCCATCAAACCCACCCTGCCACTCGGCCAAGTGCCCGTGTTAACTGTCGACGGGCAGATGTACTCGCAGACCAATGCGATCGCGCGGTATGCAGCGAAACTGGCCGGGTTGTACCCACAAGATCCGCTCGAGGCATTGCGCGTGGATATGTTCATCGATACGGTCATTGAATCGTGGACGGCGCTGGTGGACTTTAGCTTTTATGAACAAGACCAAGCCAAAAAGCAGGAGAAGAAGCAAAAGTTTGTGGACGTGACGCTTCCGCATCTCTTCAACGCGTTGGAGAGAATGATCCATGGCGACTTCGTGTTGCAACAGATCTCGTTGGCGGACATTTCGCTGTTTGATCACATTGAAAACGGCATCAAAACCAATTGTTGTGTGCCCGACTTTAAGCTTGACGCGTACCCCAAGATCCACCAGGTCTACCACAATGTCAAGAGCCACCCCAACCTGGCTGAGTACCTGGCCAAGCAAAAGACCAATTGAGCGTCTTGTTGTCGTTGGTATTTGTATGTGACGAAAGGCTGCGTGGGGTTGACTTGTTCACCACTTTGAAGATGTGTTTGGCGTGGCATGTTCTCACTGGGTTGGTTTCTTGGTCCGACGACAGCTCTAAGAGAGAGTTCAAAGAACACATGACGCACCCGTTCATGTCCAGAATGAAACTGATACACACACACACACATTCAACAACACAATCACTCGATTCGACTTTGGCGCCAACCCACCCACTACAACACTCAAGCAAATGCTCCAACATAATCCTTCCACTCGACTACAGACAACTCATGGATGATCGCCACAATACAACAACGACGCGGCCGAGATCTTCCCACCAAAGATGCCATGGTCGCTGTACTTGACATCGTACTTGTTGTAGCACGGCATGGGCGAGTCAAAGCCCTTGACTTCACCCATTTTCGCGTTCTTCGGGATCATCTTGAGACTGTCCTGAGCGTCGTACCAGAAGATTTCTTTGGATTTGTCGCCATGAAACAGCCCTTGGAGGCATTTTTTCTCTTCGTAATTGCACCCGACGCTGACTTTTTTCTCCTTGACGGTGTGTTTGCCGCAGATGTTGTACACTTTCTTGTCGTCCCAGTCTTCCATGTCAATCCACATGCAGTCGGAGGCGTCCCATGACCCCACTCCGGTGCCGCCCATTGCTTTGCCCTGGACAAAAGGAAGGAAGCCCCCGTTGTCGTGGGTCTTGCATCGGACCACCCAGCCTGCTCCCGACACGGTTGTTGCGAGTTGCAGGGTGGTCTGAAGCACCACAAGCGCAAGCAAAGCTGGTCGAAGCATGGCGAAGCAGAAGGTTGGGTTGAGTTGGGTCAGTTTGGTTTGGTTTGGTCTCGATGTCCACTTGAGAGGAGCAAATGAAAAGTGAGGGAGACGATGGGGTTGACTCTTAGGCAGGCAGCACTCGATCCTGGTGGCCACGTCATGAAACCCAACGCTGTCCGAATCGAGGCATCCTCTCAAAGCAACTCTGGATGAATCCATTCTGGTTGAAGACGGCAGAGTATCCATCTCAGCAGAAGGAAGTGTCGGTGGGTCTCCTCGCAGGTCAACACGCTGTCCACAGTTCCTTCGAGATGAGAAGAATCCATGGACGATCGACAACCGTTGGACCCATGAGGCATCGGAACGTGTCAGTTGACGAGGCGCCAGGGACAGGCTTTTGCGACCGACAGCGCTGTTTCCCAACAAATATGCACGGGAAGACACTCGTTTGATTGAAAGTTGTCGATTTCGAACCTGCATGAATCACTTTTTGCCACGTGGTCGGACGGCTGGAGAGTGCGTCGGGAAGAATCCAAAGGATTCTTTCAGTGACCCACGTTGTGACGGATCCTTGACCTTGAGCAGGTTCACCAGATGTCGTTGCTGGATACCTCACAGTTGCTTGCAAATCGTAGCATCCCGTTGATTCGCCGTAGGTCGACAACACGTCGACTTCATGAACGCGCGCACACGAGAGAGGAATCCCATTGAGAACAAACAGCGCGACGCTGACGTGAGAGCTACCTCCATCTGACCCAAGTCTCTTGCCTCAGTTGGAGCATCAGGGTGGTGGATGTACCAACAAGTTCTACGATGACATGTCGTGTCTTGGCTGATGGAATCTCTGGTTGATGGCCAGAGTTGCTTGTGCCGGTGGTGCATGAACATATGTGACGCTTGGCGCGTTGTGTAATTGGCTTAAAAGGGATCTAGGACCTGTTCTGTGATTGGCTTAAAATGGATCTTGTGTAGATCCTCCCAAATGATTGGCTAAAAGTCAGAAGATACCATCCTTTGGCTTTGGAAATGGAAGAGGACCAATGCATACGGCATGTGGTGGAACCAGGTCTCTTCCCCGTACCTTGGAAGTCTGGCGTCGATGACACCGAAAGCCATGGAACGAGTGAACAAGAGCAGCCAATCATGTGGGATGTGAAACGAGCCCTCAATCTAATGCTATGCCCATTAATGGAACGGGAAAGAATTCTTGCATCTTGCTGCCATTGATCGATGCGTGGTGAATCCCATTCGGACCCATTCGGATGGTGTTCCCCAAAGGCAACGGCATACCCGAGTGCTTGGAGTCCCGAAACGAGTCCTCGATCGTCGAAACAACTGGTCAGACTCAAAGAGAAAGCAGGTCGCAAGGGCTTGCTCGTCAAGGCTTACGAGGATCTGGAAACGAAGCTGATATGGAACTACGGGAAGACTCCATGGATTCTAGCATTTGCTTCTGCTGGTTATGAACTGGATCTGGTTGTGTTGATGCATGAAGAAGGATGCACGGACTTGAAATGCACCAGTATTGCCGAGTATGACCTGTAGAAGCAGTGGAGGGATGGTGGTAAACGCAAGGGGAGGTTTGAATTGCTACTAGCGTTGCTGAACATCTCTTCTCTTTTGCTACCGTTGGCCACCCGAATGGAACGCGAAATGGAAAAGACACGTCAGAACGAAGGAGATCAGATCACTTACTTGGACATCAGCATCATGAAAGGCCAAATGATGCTGTCTAAGGTCATCAACAAGCTCAAGGAAATCGGTTCTATCGATGTTGACGAGGAGGTATTGTCTATCGACGTGGAAAACAGAACTGCAAACGTCAAGCGTTCTGGTCGGCTGCACGTCCCTACGACTGTGAAGGAGCTTCAAGAGTTTGTCAAGTGGGTTGTCGGTGTTTTGGAAAAGTTGCACGAGAAAGATGGTGCCTCCATTATTCACCGATCCATTCACAAATGGGAGAGTTTTCGGCGATCTGAAACAAGGTGGCTGCTTGCCAACTTCAAGGACGTAGTATATGTCGGTGATAGGGAATCATATCAGCTCACGGCGTCACCATCACTCCACACAGAGAACCAAGAGAGGTTCCCTGAGTTAGCAGACGCATTTGGCAAAGCACACTCATATGGTGTGGACTGGAAAGGGTTAGCTCTCTTGATCCGTGATGGGTTTCTCGAGCACTCGATGCATTACTATCCATGTGCAGAGAAGTTGGTGAGATATCAGCTGCAGAACGCAACACAAACGAAACTTGACAATGGCAAGAGAACAAGATACTTGAAAGATCTCTCCCTGTTCAGCCTCAAAGGACCAATGGAACTCACACGTCTCGAGTTATTGTATGGTAGCTGCGACCGTAAGAGAATTCAAGAAATCATCCCATCGGTGCCTTTGGGAGTGATGCCGCGTATGACCCACGGTGGCATTAGCTGCTATGAGAGCATTGCCATTGTGCGATACTGTTCCGTACTGGCCGGGATGTACCTTTGGAGGCGCTGCGCGTCGATATGGTCGTCGACACCATCATCGAATGCTGGACTGCGCTGGTGAGTATCAGCTCTCACGAACACGAAAACAGCAGGAAGCGGGAAGAGTTTACGAACGAGACCGTGCCCGCGCCTGTTCAGCGCGCTGGAGAAAATGATCAGCGGTGACTTCGTGTTGAACCAGATCAGTTTGGCGGATTTGGCCCTGTTTGATCACATTGAAAACGGTATGAAGAACATCATCGACAACGTCAATCTGAAAACGTATCCTAACATCATCAAGGTCTTCAACAAAATCAAAAACCATCCCAAGTTGGCCAATTATTCTACCAAGTAAAGAACAAACTGAACGGTGTCTCGGCTGAGCAACAGCGTGGAGTTGTGGAGCGATTTCTGTGTCTGTGGCTAAATTCTGCGGGTTCTGTCTTATTCTGCTTTGGGTCTTGATGGAGTTTGTTTGTATCTGATTTCATGTGTTGTTTGATGGATGCATGTTGATGCATGCTGATGGATGATCGTTCATGGTGAGAATCTCGTTCAGTAGTGCTCTGCTCTTTTCGGTCTTGCGCGCCTCGTCTTGTTCCATGTGCGCTCGCACGAGTTGATGCAGAGGCAACTGTTCGATCTCTGTGTTGTTTCCAATCGCGTGAAGGATTGACGCCTTTGCTAAGCACAAGCGCAACATGCTGATGGCTGGCTGCCGAAAGAAAGCTCAAGGTCGCTCGAAAAGCGTCAACAATGACATGACGAGGATGGAACCTTGGGCAACCCATTCGGGTTGAGGCAAACGCACATGCAAGCTCAGCACACGGAAACATGATGCACCAACTCGAGAGCTGCGAGCAACGATTCCATAGTGTGTAGTTCTTGACCAGTGGACCTGTCCGTTGACGCTGTGGCCTGTGGATGTTGCCATGGAAGGCCTCTTGAGGCACATGGGCAGTTTGATATTGTCACATGACGCACATGCCTTGACACTGAAAAAGCCGTTTCCCGTGTCAGGGTTGATCCCACTCATATTAGCTGGCACTAGATCGAGCTCTCGATGATAGTCCAGCTCGAAGTGCGATGATGCTCTCACTCACCTTTCTTTCGCTCCTCTCAAATGAGAAGAACACCACATCAACAACCCACCACCAAACCTTTGTAGTTCACGGCTTGCTACGCCATTGATTCGACCTGCTTTGCTCACACTTGGAGATGCTTAAGAGCACGTTGCAACTTTCAAGTGTATCTGGAGGTGGCTGGGTGGTCTCATGCCTCACACACGACCACAGTGGCTTGCGCCCATATGGAATGGCGGGCACCGAGCTGGTCGGCATGGAAAAGTTCCGACCTCATGTAGATCGACATGGAGAACTGGCACGCCAAGAAAATGTACACAATCTGCGCCAAACATACTACCAAAAGGCAAAAAGTCAGCGTGGACGGCAAGTACACCAAGAAAAAGTGTCTTCGAGAGACGTTGCACTGCGGCAATAGTCGGTGATTTGACAAAAGTCTCCGTGCCACACCATCCATCCAGCTCAGAGTACACAAAGTGCAAGTTGAAACATTTGTTGTTCTTGTTGTTCAACCATAATTCGCGTTTCTGAAACTGATGCACCAGTGTAAACGACGCCACAACTTGCTCAACCACAGTATTGCGTAATTGGTGTGCTCAACGCTGTACATCCATGTCAGTGACGCTTTATGGATCGATGGATGCTAACGTTCTCCGCCCTAATAAGGTGGCTGGTTGGTTGGTGGAACCAAGTCTCGTTCACAAAGTTGATGTGGCCGATGGAGACAGAGCGGATCACCGTCCAAGTCGGGCAGTCGACCATGTCGCGAGTGTGAAGCGTCGGCCACCAATTCTCTGACGCAGAGCAACAATATGGAGTCGACTTGACAGCTCCAATATGCATAAGTTCTCTTGCCGAACGGGAAACAGCTGTCAGTGGAAGCTCCCTCCCTGTCACACATCACGGGCGTTCGCATCAACGGTTGTGGATTGACATCTCGAAGTGAGAAACCCACCTGCATTATCTGGAGGCTCTGCTGCTTCATCCTGCTTCGGACCACCAAAGCTGTCCCTGATGTGGTTCACAGCAAACACGACAAGATAGGCCAACGTTTGATCCAAGACAAAGCTATTGCAGTGCGCAATTGTTCCCCACGACCTTGGCCAGCATCTCTTCCAGCAAAAAATGAATCTCATCCAAGAGCTGTTGTGCCACCTGCACTTTTGCCTGCATCTTTAGCTCGTTCGGTTGCGTCCGCTTCAGCAGCTTGTTCTTGGGATCTGACAGTTCGCTCTCCAAAGCCAAAGATTCTCTGGTCATCAATCGATGAAAGTCCCTGGAATCTGCTCTTCTTCGTCGCCGACAATCGAACTCCAGGTGAGTCTGAAGTAACTCGCGCAGGCTTTCCAGCTTTCTCGTCAACGTCTGGATCTAGGTACCAGCAACACGACAACAAGAGTCAGTCTGAAGAAGACAGTCGCCATCCATTTCCCCACTGCCACCAACTCACCTGCTTCAAGGAATGCGGTTCTTCTTCGTCTTCCAGTACGTCTTGCTGTGCTTGCTCTTGCCCTTCTTCAACTCTTTCGTGTGACGTCTGATCAAGTTGTTGTGAGTAAGAAGGATCATAGCTATGAGGTGTCTCGTTATTGGACATGGAATCGTCCAACTTGCTCTTCAACTCATCGTTCTCAAGCTGCAGCTCGTGGTTGGCTCGCAACAATTGATCTAGTCTGCGTCTTTCGCGGTTCAACTGGCGCTCCAGTTCGCCAGCATCCACACTGCTGTAGTGCATCAATTGACCATCGTTGAGACTCAGACGCGATCGTGCTGGAGAAGAGTTGTGAGCAGCTGCGGGGTCGACCACGACGGTTGGCAATCCCTTGGCCTGGTCCAGTGACAAGCGGCTGACCCGGTAATCAAACTCCAAGTCTTCGATCTGTTGTTGCTGCAGATGAATCTGGCTCGTGAGTTTCTCGATCTGCTGTTGTTTCACCATGATCAGCTCTACTCACAAAACCCGCCATTTGGTGAGAACAGAGACCAAGTCTAGTAGAATTCGCGTGCGCGCACAAAGCTCCTCCCACCTTGATCTTGTTGCCATTGTGTCTGCTGCTGCTGCACCAACTGCTCAAGTCGTCGGTTTTCCGATGCCATTTCCTCTCGTTGCCTTGCGATTTCCTGGTTTTCGGACTGCAATCGACGCATTTGGCTCTCCATTTCGCAGCATTTGCTCTGCAAATCGTTCAGCATTTCTTGCCATCCGCTGTTTTGGAGTGCGTCGATTTGCTTTTTGGCGAATTTGCAGGCCTTCATGAGCTTGGTTTTGGCCTTTTTGTGCTGCGCCAGACACTCGCGGAGCATGGTGTTGGTGGTCTTTTCGGCGTGGATCTCTTCGTACAGACGGGAGATCTACAGCGAAACCACGCCATGCCGCCAAGGGATCAGACACTTCATGGTCAACGGACATGATGTCATATGAACAGAAGGCAGAAGGGCCGTCCACCAACCTGCTGCTCCGACTCAAACAGTCGTTCCTCCAAAGCGTCGCAAGCAGAAGACGACGACGACGCCGTGTCTTCACTGGCGGTGCGCCACTTGGGGGCAATTGATGAAGGCTAGATGGGCATGGAATCAGAACCCATCGCATCCACAGAAGAATCAGATCCAGTTCTTTGCGCATTTTGCGGGAAGATATCACGGGTTGTTCTCCTCGTTACCAGTGCCATGGTCATTTGTCACTTGCGTTGGTGCCTACGGATCAGACTCAGACAGTATTTTTGGCGCCAAAGAGGCCACTCGAAAGCATTTGTTACAAGTCGTTCTCAGGATCCGCGAGGTTTTTAGGGTTGAATTCAGCAAGGGACCAACACTCTTGCATCAGTCGCAAGTTTCCGTTTGGTTGACGGTGACATCGCGCCGACCATTTGACTGATCCATCGGATTCCGCTTCAAAGAGTAGCTGCTCGATGACGAGTCTCCCTTTGAGAAGAGCTCGTTGGTCCTTGTCTTTAGTATCAGAGTCTTTCTCTTGGTGGTTGTCTACGGTTTTGCTTTGACAGGCCGCGGGATGGGACTTTGGTCATGGTGGTTTTATATGCCTGCGGATGAAACTGGGATTTGCTCGTTTTGTTGTTGGGGGCATGGTGTGTCTGGCACTTTCCCGTTGCCACGTAGCATCCATAGCAGACCATGGAGCATTCTCTTCAATGGCTTGGCTGTTTATGTTTATTTGGGAATTCTTTCACACGAGAGAGAAAGATATTTGACGACTTGACACACACGCGGAGAAACTCGGAACAACATGGCACCAACCAGAAGCAGGTGGTTCCGTGTTTGGCTTGGCCTGTGCTTGGTCTTGTTGGGAGTGGAAGGCCATGCCAGTCCGACAAGCTCTCAGCCATCGGAAGATCTTCATGAAATGCATCAGCGAGCTTTCAAGAGTCAGCATCTCCACGTCGGTGAAATAGCGCGTCTTCATGCCCCCAATGACGGCACCCTCGACGCCGTCACGAACAACCATGACAAGACTTTTTCGTTCTCTTCTGCAACCAAACGCTCCCCTCATTCAGCAACTCTGTTGGGTATCGACGTGGGGGGATGTGCCGTTGTAGTGATCGCCATTGTGGTCTCGGTGGTTTTTGTCATTCGTCAACGTCGTCGCACAGCTCGTGCCATTCAAGAAGAACGCGTGCTGGTTTTGTGAATGCTTCGAGCCCACCTTCGTCAGCCAGTTGGTTGTGGGACAAGAGAATCCATCCAAACCAAGCTCCAAGAAGGGTTCATCCGGATAACCATGTGTAGTATACCACGAAGGCTGATTTTTCCCATCAGAGTGGGGTGTAGCCTAACTATCATACAATCTTCAAGATGTTGCTTATGATGGCTTCACCCGTTTTTGGTGGCCAACTCGAGCGAATCCCTAACCACTGCAAATGAAGCTGGGGAAGAGTTTCGATACTATACACTCAGATCCGCATAAACGGAGTGAAGCACGTATACTCGCACATGAACTGATTTCCTCCAGAAGGCAATGCTCACTTTCCGATTGACTGACTCAGCTACAGAGATCTCCATGGTGTTTCGTCGTGCCGCGCTTTTGGTGTGTATGGCGCTGTGTGCCGCCGATCTCGCGGTGGGAGAGGCCCATGAACATGCCCATCATCATGGCGTGCATCATCTGAAAGACCAGCAGCATCACAAGTCGCAGCATGTCGTGATGCATCTTGCCAAGCAGACCGTCGAAGACGGTAGTGTCCGAGTGGATGACCAAGCAGGAGAAGAAGACGAAGAAGACCAGGAAGAACAACAATTTGATTTTGGCACTGTGCGACACCAGCATCAGGGCGAGGACGAGGACTCGCAGTCAGCAGACGAACAGGAAGAAGCACAAGAGGACGACCAGACGAGTGAAACGACTGCGGAGCTGCGTGTGGCTCCCGCGCAAGCCCCGGTGAAGCGCCATGCGAGCCACAAGAAGCAGCATCCTCATTTCCACAAGGAAAAGATCCACCATGCGAAAGGCAAACAAACCCATCGTCACCAGAAGCAAACGGCAGACACTGAGCCCCAAGACGATGATGAAAACGTCTCGGACTATGAACACGGCACAGTTCGCTACCATGACGAAGGAGCATCTAGCTCCAAGCAAGAAGACGATTCACAAGGAAATGCTCCATCACAGAAGAAGAAGAAGACTCACCACAAGAAGAAATCGCACTGGGCCAAGAGACATCATACGAAGCAGCTGACGAATGACGACAAGGATCAAGAAGAAGTGCAGCCTTTCGAGCACGGGACGGTCTTTCTTCACGACGATGAGAACGAAGGTACGGACGCGGCTGCTGACAAGAAACACAAAAGCCACCACAAGAAGACCGCACATCACACCAAGAAGCAACTGTCCGATGGCAATGATGATCAAGGAGTGATGCAGTCTTTTGAGCATGGAACGGTCTTCATCAATGACAAAGACGATGAACCCAAGCCTGATACTGATTCGACCGCCGCGTCAAAGAAGCAGAAGAAGAAGAAAAGTACTGTTTCTCACAAGAGCAAGAAGAAAACCCGCCATCACCACAAGAAGCAGGAAGGCGATGAAGGGGAAGAGAAACCTGTCAACAAGAAGCACAAAGTGCAAGCAGTTCAATTTGCATCGACTTCGAACAAGAGCAACAGCAAGCACGATGGCTTCAAGTTCCCGTTCAAAGCGTTTTCAAACACCACGGTGGTTCTGGTTGCTGCGGCGGTGGGTGCTGCGGCTGCTGTGATTGGTACAATGGTGATTGCGTTGGACCATGTTCGTTCTCGACGTCGCACGCCTGAGCGCCGTCTGCCAGCGTATGTTGAGCGCGATGTGGCCGCCATCGAAGCCGCGCAACCGAATGATGAAGGCATCATGGTGTTGTAAAGCGGAAAACAAGAGTACACTACAAGCACGCAAGTTGGAAGACAAGCGCGGGAGCTGAGAGCGAGGTATAATGGAAACTAAGGGCTTTCGTGTTGGTTCATCTGTTGGGTTTTGTGGGATGTTTCTTGTGAATGCATTGCATGGAGTTGCATGACAATGAATGGGTTCATTTCTCTGTCTAGCAGATCACGAGCACACAGGAGACGCATGAAAGAAACACGGTCGGACGATTCCCGCAGAAAAAACAACTGTTTGATTACGATTCGCTCCACCATCGACACACTGATATCCTCTGCATTGTTTGTTCTGTGAAGCTGCGATGGTTGCTGTCGGGTCAGGCGTTCTGATCGGGTCTTGGATCGAATCCAAACTCCAGACCCGACCTGTCCACGATCCAAAAAGCTTTCTACCTCAATTGACACCTGGAACGATCTGAATGTGCCTGTTGATTCTGTGCCAGAGTCCGTGGGATTTCCTGTCCCGTCGTCCTGTACAAAGATGCTGCTGGGATGCCGCGGTAAGAGCGTCAATTCCCGAGTCCCCATTCACCTGCATCTCTCATTTCGCTTTGGGGCATGGAAACCGCAGCGATACTCCGCGCGAGTTTTTGTGTTGATTCGAAACCCCGATCCCAAGGCGCGCTCGGGAGTTTGGGGGCACTTTCGCCTGGTTGTGAATATGGCAAATGCCAAAAGACTCAACACCTTTGTGGGCGTTGCAGATAGTCCTCACACGAGCATGTGAGTAGCAACGGAACCAAAGCGCTCTTGAACCACTTAGAATGGTGTTTATACAAGAAGAGAAGCAGCAAAACTGAAAGTGCATCTTGCCGACTGGTTTGAGAGCACCAGTGAACCACTTGCCGTCTCACCCTGCGACAACAGTGTGAGGGCCGAGCAAGTACAAGCTGCCCATGGATATCGCTCAGCAACCCAAGAGACGCAAACTGGCTTTGGAAATGAATTCCAATGTGTCAGAAACTGCCTTGCCAACGGTACCACTGACAGCGATGAGCATGGTTCTTGGGATATACGAGTTGGAACGGCATTTGCAGTAGCAACGGCAAACACTCTCGATTAGTTTTATGAGCGGGACGAAGACGACCGGAACCCATTGCACGCAGACATTTTGGCTTGGTGGCTGCGCCGTAAGAGCGAAATTCCTCGACGCGCGAATTTGGCAGAGTTCTATTGCTCAATTCCAGCAACTAATGCTGGCATTGAGAGGATATTTAATGCTTGTGGGAACACCAAGACGGTCACCAGAAAAGATAGAGAAACTGGTGGTTTGTGAAAGCAATTCAGATCTCTTTGTGACTCTGGAGTAATACATGACGGGAATCCCATGGGATCCCACGGGAATCGGATTTACAGTTGCGTTTATGATGGGATGCCGCGGGAACACGAAAACGTCCCGTGCAGAACTCTGAGTGGTAGCACCACGGACAGCCCAGTACGAGATAGATTTCTCGGGACACAGTGTCTTCTCGACCGCTTACTACCTTGAAGGTCGCACTTTGCCTTGTGTTGTCTCTGGGATAAGCACCCACTCAAGAGCAGCACCCCAAGTCGTCGACCTGTGACCAGCAGCAGCTTTCATGCATGGAACTGTTTTCACTTGATGACCAGAACGATGATCCAGAGCCTGCCTTAGCAATCGCCTCAATGAAGAAGAAGAAAAAGAAGAAGAAGAAGGCAACTGTCACACCGTCGGATGCAGACCAGAGAGGACAATCATTTGATGAGGATTTGCGTCGACGCACACTGACAACTCCGAACTCTCTTTCAACGTTCAACTCCTCTACCGAAACTCACGGATCATTGCCACAGTACAGCAACGACATGTACGAAATTTGCCCACCAAAGATGCCTTGGTCGCCGTACTTGACATCAAACTTGTTGTAACACGGCATCGGAGAGTCAAAGCCTTTGACTTCACCCATTTTCGCGTTCTTCGGGATCTTCTTGAGACTGTCGTGAGCGTCGTACCAGAAGATTTCTTTGGATTTGTCGCCGTGAAACAGTCCTTGGAGGCATTTTTTCTCTTCGTAATTGCACCCGACGCTGACTTTTTTCTTGTCAACGGTGTGATGACCGCAAATGTTGTATGCTTTCTTATCGTCCCAGTCTTCCATGTCGATCCACATGAGATCGGTGGCGTCCCATCCCGACACGCCGTTGGTTCCAAATCTGTTCCCATTGGACCATGGCATGACGATCCCGTTGCTGTGGGTCTTGCATGACACCACCCAGCCAGCTCCCGATACCGTCGAAGAGAGTTGAAGGGTGCTCTGAAGCACCACAAGCGCGAATAAAGTTGGTCGAATCATTGCGGAAGTCTTGTTGAAAAAAGAAAAGGCAAAAGGGCTCGTGGTTTGGTTGGTCTTCGATGTCCACGTGAGAGGAGAAAAAGAAAAGTGAGAGATCTCTGGGCAAGGCCCCGTAGGCGGGTTTTTGAGAAACGAAGGTGGTCGAGGTTGAATTCGCCGCTTGATCCAATTGCAATGATCAGTTTGGTTGAGAAGAAACCAACTGGTTGAATGGTTGAATGAGAGGATGCGCCTCCTCTGACCACATGGTTTCGCACTTGGAGGAGAGGAGAAGAACCATCCCATCTGTTGCCATGGATACTGGATTCCACCAGCGCATCCACTGAACTCGAGAACAGCTAACAGTGAATAAATGTGAGAATACCATTGGATTTCGACTGAATTCGCCAGTGTTGAAGGAAGAACTCGTCCAGGATTCATTCAACACTTGGTTTTTGTCGCGGTCGGGTCGTCATTCATTAAACGAAAAAAGGGCTCGTCATTGATGGGCGAAAGGCCATCTGCATCTTTGTCCTCGGTCTCGTGATCCTCATCTGATGGATTTTTCTTGTCTTCCCATCCCGCTCGGTCTTGTCAAGACATCGTCAGTCATCATCACCCTTGACAAGAATGGAAATTTTTGAGACTCTTTGGGCCGACAATGACGGACAGGTGATCACGATGCTCGGAATGGATTCGCTCTCCTCCGCCAAGTCTCCTCCACCAAAGAGCACGACGATTGCCAAGTCGAATTGTATCACGTCCAACGTGCTTTGTGCCAACACACCACGTTGAACACCACGATTCCTCTTGTCGTGTCCACTTGTCGAATACAATGGCAAGGAATCAAGTGCTTCGTCTCCGGTTGATAGGGCACCTGCACCTGTGATCTTCCGTCGAAAGAGCCGCAAACCGCATGCGGATCAACCATTTGATTGATATTTGGCAAGCTGTTCACTTGATGAATCGACTCTGAACAAGTTCCACCACAAACATGATGGATTCAAGTCCTTCTTCACAAGGATTGGAAGAGCGAGGTCGAAGAAAACCAGATCACACATTGATGTGGACTAACAGTGGAGGTCGCTAGCCGGGTCGAATCATGGATCGTACCCACAGTATAACAACGACCCGTACGAGATCCGACCACCGAAGATGCCATGGTCGCCACTGTGCGCTTCGAACTTGTTGTTACATGGCATCGGTGAGCCAAAGCCTTTGATTTCGCCCAATTTGGCGTTTCTTGGCATCTTGTCCAGACTCACTTGCGCGTCGTACCAAACGATCTCTTTGGAAACGTGAGTGAGCCCTCCATCGGACTGCGAGGTTGATCATCTCGATTCAGATGCCAAAGACACGACATGTACATGAGCGGAAGCGTCGTCTCAAAGGACTACTAGACGAACTATTCTGGTGGAAGCGGCGAGTAGACCATACACGTGGACGTCCTCCTAGCGCAGCTACTTTGACCTGGTGAAGAGCCGAATCAATCAACGATCCAGAAGCGTTGATAAATGCAAAGCAAACTCGAGTCGGCATGAAACGATTGTGACCTATCTGTTGGCCATGAGACAGGCAGAGTGAGGGGAGTTGCCACGGCCAGATCAGTGTGCCTACTAACTCGACCCTGCTTGTTGGCCCTTGTAAGTGAATTCACGCCGCATGGAGTCCGCAGACTCTTGAAAGGTGCCATTCTCAAGAAGCACCCAAAGACGTTGGGGTCACCGGGTCAGTCAAGTCGTCGATGTGTCGTGTCAATAGCATCGCACCGCCAAGAGACCAAACGATGACGGCACACTCGGAGCGGATGACACGATACACGCACCTATCGAAGCACGAATCGTATCACAAGCGAACCAACCCATTCTAGTTGAAGCAAACGTGCCTCCAACTGACGCACCAGGCGGAACCTCTGGGAAGCGCTGCAACGTCAAGAGGTGGTGAATCCATCAACACGTCAGATGATGTTGATGTGGCTCAATGGACGCATCGAATGGTGACGCCCGGGCGGGAAGATATCCTCTTGGTCTGAACCGTGTCGTTGCCAACAGCGGGTGAACCCGATCATGTGCAAGTCTCTTCTGAAGTCTAGGATCATCTCACGAGCATCACAATGCCTGGATATGTGGGGCACCTGGACGGTGATAACGCACCTGGGACTCCACTAACTTCGGATCGGTCAAGTGCAATGAGTTCAATTCTCATTGACTTCGAACAAGAGCCACAGTAATCAGCCTGAGAGCCATCCGCCAACGTGCATTGAGCGAGATGTGGACGCCATTGAAGCCGTGCAACCCAATGATGAAGGCATCATGATTTTGTAAAACGAGAAGCAAAAGCACGAGAGTTCCAAGACCAGTCCGGAAGCGGATTTGATGGGTCGTGCACACGACCACCCATCCAGCAGCCGAGACGGATGAGAGTTGCAGGGTGCTCTGAAGCACCACAAGCGCAAACAATGTTGGTCGAATCGTTGGGTTGCATGTGTTTGCAGTTGGCAAAGAATAGATCGCGAGAAAACTGTAGAGTTTCTGCTGGATTCGCCTTCGAAAACAGACAAAGATGACTGCGACTCTCGTTGAGGAGTCATTCAACACTGTTGTTGTTGGCCTTGGGGTATCATCTGATCTTTTTTTTTTTCTGTCTCGAGAACTCCATGCAAAGGATTCTACGGCCACGACTGCAACAACACCATCGTGGTTCTTCTTCCCATTTGCTCGTTGTCCAAGATGATTGTGGTGCTTCAGAGCGTACCCTCACACCTGAAGCTCAGTGACGACCCATCCAACGAGCTTGGTTGGTCCAGCCCAAACGACAAACTGGACCGGATCAATGGTGGGTATCGCGTGGGCGAACTCAAGGGCTTTGCTTTCCCCATGCCATGTGTCAACACGTTCCGTCTTCCCGGTCTACGATCCACTGGGACCAATAGACACCTTGTCCACTTGCCACGTCGTTGGGTCTTACTGCAATAGAGGTATCTTGTTCGATACGATCAGAGGGATCCTTGAATGTCCTGTCGGTAGACCCATAATCGCACACGGCAATAACGGGGTTCGACCCCCCCCCCCCTCCTCTCTCTCTCTCTGTTGCTCAAAGAAGGCGACGATCGTCATGCCTTCACATACCCTCGAACAAATCGTCCAGGACCCACCAAGCCATTCCCTTTCATGTGCTGTATCTCTCACAGCTTTCTTTCTGCTGCATGGAGCAATCTCTTCTAGAGGAAAACAGATGGGATGGATTGAATCCATCACTTACCTTTGGATTTGTCACTTGTGGGGCTCTGGATCTTGGAAAACCACTTCAAGTCTTTTTCTTCCCTGTTCAATGGCTCCAAGCGATCAAATTTCAGCATTTTTCTGCTGAGGCTGCTAAAGAAGTGATCAAAAGGGAGCCAACCAAGCCATTTGGTTCTCTTGGGCGCCAGCTGGGCGGCTTCAACTTCTCCGCATGTAGAGGGTGCTGCCCATGTTTCCTTTGGTATGGTGCAATCGTTTTTGACCAATCCGATCCCTTTCAGTCTGTTAAGCTGGCACACTATCGGTTAGTTGTTGCATGATTCACACTGTCAACCCAGTATGGGATATCGGTCTGCGACGAGTGCCGCCAGCTGGCGAAGAAACCCGTGGAAAGGAACGAGTTGGCTGTTGCGTTTGTTTGCGCTTTTACCCCACGAGAAGAGAACCAGCAGGGACGGCAAAGCCACTTTGAAGAGCGGACAGGGCAAGGTGGCGATTGCAGAGAGTGGGGTCGATGGCAGGGCTTCAGTTCTGCAAGTGCCAAGTGTCTAACAAGCGCAAGCGAGGAAGACACTGAGCCAAAGGAAGCAAATCCAAGCGCGGCAGCGAGTGGGTGGATCGATCGATTTGGACAACAATGCGACGAGGGATTTTCTTGGTGTGGGTTGCGGTGGTGAGCAGTACCGCACTGGTGGAGCAATCGGTGCTGGCGACAGCACAGCACCGTACGCAAGGAGAAGAGCTGGTCACCAAATCGAATCCCTCCGCTGCGAGGCTTCCTATGCAGAAAGCTCATGCTCATCCTGCTCATCATCACAAGAAACACCACGAGGAAGATGACGACGAGGACGACGACAGCGACGACAAGCAAGTGAAGAAGCAGGATGGTCGTGACAATGACACGAAGTCGGACGAGGACGGCTCGTTCTCGGAGGTGGATTACGTGGACGAGAAGAATCGCCATCATCACATCAAGCATGCGAAAAACCTTCGAGTAGTCAAAGTCTTGAAGAAGCATGGTAAAGGGAGTGATGATGACGATGACGATGTTGTGGAACACGACAAGAAGAAGAAGAAGAGCAAGAAACACCACAAGCACAAAAACGACAAGGAAAAGAAGAAGAAGAAGAAGAAGAACAAGAAGAACAAGAAGAAGGCGCGTGAGGAAGGCAGTCAGGAGGACGATTCCGATACTAGTGTCGATACCAAGAGCTTGACAAACCCTGGTTGGACCATTGCAAGATTTGTTCAACCATTCACGACCTTTTTCCACCAGTTCAGTTTCACAACCGATGATGCCAAGGAAGACAGTCCGCTGTTCAAGCCTTTCGATGGAACGAATCACCCGGACTTTTTCACTCCCAGCCAAGGCAAGCCAAAGCCAACGTTGCGCTCGCGCAAGCCGTCTTCTGCGTATGAAGTGGATCCCATCACCCCCGACACCAAGTCGCTCGCACTCATGGCCAAGCACAACAAGGCCCACAAGGACAAGGGCAAACCGTCTTACACCTCGACTCTAATGCATACGCCCGTGGTGTGGGTCGCCGCCTTGTTGGGACTGGTGGCCGCCACAGTGGGGCTGGTGCTCGTGGTCTTGCAGCGCAACAATTCGTTGACTTCGTCTGCGTCGGTGCTTTCGGACGAAGCTGTTCGCGATGCCGAAGCTGCCAACAGCACTGAAGTCGAGGATGAGTCGGCTGACGAGTCGGAGGAAGAAGACTGCGACACTTCGTCGAGTGGAGAAGAAGAAGACGAATGCGACGGCCAATTTGAGAATGAGGTTGAGCGCATCACAGTTTAGTTCGATTGAAAGAGCGTTTGATTTGGTTTCCGGAAGAAGTGAGTGAGTGGACAAGTGAAGTGAATTGAAGTGTCAGTTGTGTGAGTTTGTTAGTGTCTTTAAGTGGAATGGTTATGCCTTTGCACTCGGCGTTCACTTCTCTTCCGATGGCATCAGTTCGATGAGGTCATTCAATGCTCGGTCTGAGTCTGATTCCTGCAGACGATTGGTGAAAAATGGTACAGTGTACCAACTATTCGCTGTGACAGGTCTGAGATGGAGTCCAGATGGCATGATCCTATTGGTAATTAGTTTGTAGCAAATGTCAGGCTGGGGAAAGAAAACGGTTTGGTCTGAAAATAAATAAATAACTTGCACTTGACATCAGCAACGAATTTTCAGCAACCCAACCAGAATTCAGCAAAAGTGGCGTCGACACCCAGCTCTTCCCACGGCGGCTTTGACCGGATGACGACGATTTTCGATGGCTACGACGAGGAGTATCGGGCGCTAGCTAGCGACATCTCCAAGAAGATCAGCGAAGTGGCCTCCTACGAGGACCAGCAAGGTGCGTTCGTTCACTTGTCCTGAACTGTGCTTGTCGAAATGGTCCTAACAGTCCCCTGTCTTTCCGACTAATAGAAAAGAAGAAAGCCAGCATTGTGCACATTGGCGATCTGATCACACAGGCCAATCAACTCATTCAGCAAATGGAAATCGAAGTGCGCTCGTTGGATGCCGCCACGCGACGCGAGTTGTCCAAAAAAGTGGACCAGTACAAGAAGAGTCTGCATTCGCTGGCCGAAGACCACAAGCGCATTCGCGAAAAAGAAGAGCGCGAGGGGCTCTTTGGCGATCGAGACGACCTTGGGGTGCGTCCATTGGCTCCTTTGCCTCCTTTACCTCCTCTTGGATATTGCAGAGATCACTGACCTGACCTTCCTCATGATGAACATGTACTCAATAGTCGTCTGCTGATAGCCGCAATCGCATGCGCAACGCCACCGACAAGTGAGTTCATTCACCTGCGGAGCTGATGCAATCCAGATTCTCATAGTTCTTTGTGTCCATGATTGGAAACAGAATGAAAGGCACGACGGATCGCATTGAAGCCGCACGCAAGACGGTCGCCGAGACCGAAGAAGTGGCGTTGGCCATCACAGACGAATTAGGACGCAATCGAGAGAAAATCCAGGCCGCCCACTCCAAAGTCAAATCTGTGTCGGAAATGGCACGATACGGCGGAAGCATTGTGGGACGCATGAACTCGAGAGACAAACGCCAACGTGCGGCACTCACGGCGGCCGCCGTGTTCATTTGCATCGCGATTCTGCTGGTCATTTACTTTGGATTATTCAAGAGATAAAAGGAAGTGAATGTCGAGAAAAAAGAAGCAGACAGACAGACACACAAGACGCTCTCGTTATGCGCAAAAATGTAAAACACCAGCAGTAGATTTCCATCCATCATCTCGTCAGGTAGTTGCATTCACACGGCAAAGCGTCGGATGTCGTCGCGCTTCAACGATTTCGAGGTTGAGAGCGGATGGGGCGGTACCTCAATGGGCTTCAGGCTTTCGCTCTGGTCGCTCGCTTGGGACGCATGCTGCTGGTAGTTCTTGGCCTGCACTTGGCCCTTTAGAGATGAAGCACCGGATGCGGTGCCAGTCGACACAGAAGGAGAAGCTCCTGGTGGCATTCGCTTGCTGAGCGTGATGGGCGCGTAACCATTCTGAAGTCGACGTTGGTGGAACACCAGACCGATCCCAAACACGCAGCTCGCGACGATCGCAAACACGGTGATGGGAGAGTGCAGAAGCTCTTTGGCATTGGTGGCAGCCGTTTGCTGGGACAGCAGGCCACCCTCGGGAGCATCCAAGAGAGGCGAAGAAGACGGCGAATACACCCCCAACGCAACGTCGCTTCCGTAGAACTCACCATCAAGGTATTGCTGTTCGATCTGCGCACGCTCCCCATCTGTGGCATGGACGGCCATCACGAAAACCAGATTAGATCGACGAGGATGGCCGACGGAACAACAAACTCACCAGAGATCTCGTGTAGGGTGGATCCCTCGAGCGCCCACTTTTGCTCTTGGTCGAGATTGAGCAGCAGGCTGTACACTTGTACTTGGGCCATATCAAAGTCGCATCTACACCCAAAGAGAGATCCTATGTCAGTTATCGTGACTGAACCATCCTACTCTTGCGGAGATGTTTGCTTACCGTCCTTTGTGGTCGCATTTGTCAAACGGCGCCACTTGCACCAGCATCGCATACAGCGTGTCGACCCCGTCGTAATGCTTTTGTTGGGATTCACTGGCTGAAATGATGCTCACAGGGTGCAGATTGGCCACTTCATGGTTCTTCTCGGTTGCGTTGGCTTTCAATTGCTTGTTGAGCTGGTGCACTCCCGTGGTGACGGCTTCGTACAGCATCACACAGTCGGGATTCTGTGGCAGTGTCGCGATCTCCACGCCCAGACATGCGGTCAGGCTCGGCGCGTAAGTCACCGACTTGACCACTTCTGGTGGGGCAACCACTTGATTGGGCACATGGCGCGCTAGCACCACCCCGGGGCCGTCGCTCGCAAGTAGCACCAGGCCAAAGCAGCACCACAAACACGCTTTAACGGCTCCAGATCGACGCATTTTCGGTTGTGTGTTGTTCTTCTTCTTTCTCTCTCTCTCGCGCGCGCTCTCTTTGGATTGCCAACTGAATTGGTAGCGCGATCTTTCGTGGCGGTTTCGAACAATTAACAGGGATGACACCCTTTCAAGATCGCTTTGGGGTTCACAACCTGTGTTTCGCACACCAGGTTTCTCGAAAGCAAGAGATGTGGGATGCAACCCTCGAGTTGCTGATGGCTTGTTGCTTGGTTGCTGTCGGTGTCCACTTGAAAGACGAGCCTCATTCACCGAGTGAGACCTTCACGAAGCACTTGGTCTGCTGGTCGATGAAATGTGGTGCCGCAAAGGCTAATGCAAATTCCGCAATCCATCCGATTCATTGAATGGAATTACAGGATAAATGACAGTAATCTGAGCGGACGAGAGCGTCGCCGAACCGCACACACAACAAATAGTTCACGTTGGTCAGCTTCCCAGACTTCCTCGCAACATATACCCTGAACCTGAAGGTGCTCAGCAAGTGGACAGCTGTTTGGTGTTGCCCCATCAAAGCGCATGTGAATGATAACAAGGAACCATCTGTGTGGTGTTGCCTTCAAACATGGCCTTTGGCTTATTCTTAATGGATTGACAAACACAATGAGTCTGAACTACTTTGAAGTTTCGATTTGAACAATTCAAGGATCATTGCCACAGTACAGCAGCGCCGAGTACGAAATCTGCCCACCGAAGATACCGTGGTCGCCATCTTTCACTCCCAACTTGTTGTAGCACGGCATCGGCGAGTCGAAACCTTTGACTTCGCCCAGTTTCGCGTTCTTGTCGATCTTCTCAAGACTGGTCTCCGCGTCGTACCAGAAGATCTCTTTGGAACTGTCGCCATGAAACAGTCCTTGAAGGCACTTTTTCTCCGTGTACTTGCAGCCCACGCTGACTTTGTTCTTGTTGACAGTGTGATGGCCGCAGATGTTGTAAACCTTGTCATCATCCCAGTCTTCCATGTCGATCCACATGCAATCAGTGGCGTCCCATCCCGGAATGCTGTTGCCCCGCATTCCGGCCGGGACGAAAATGCCATTGTCGTGAGTCTTGCACGAGACTACCCAGCCAGCTCCTGACACTGGTGATGAGAGTTGCAGGGTGCTCTGAAGCACCACAAGTGCGAGCAAAGCTGGTCGGATCATTGCGTAGCTGGAATTGGAAAGGAAATGCTTGGTTTGGTTGGTGTCGATATCCTCTTGAGAGTAGAAAAAGCAAAAGTGAGTGATCTTTGGGCAGCAAGATGTTCCAGAACACTTTGGTCAAGTCTGCGAGGACACATCAGAGGTTCCCTGCTGGTTGAATGAGCGATGCATCCACACCTGAGTCAAAAGAAAACACGTGGACAGCGGTCTTCACATGAGACGACATAAGCCAACGAATCCGTCCCATATGTTGCCATGACCTGGATTCCATTGAACACCATGACCATGAGCCAGCTGTCAGCGAACAGATCGCAAAAATAAACGGCTGGACTTCCACTGGATTCGCACACAATGTTGGGAAACAGCTGAAGGCATGACGCTCCCTGGATTCATTCAACACTTGCATCTTGGACTTGTGTTGTCTTTGATGCTCGTCAAGCCCGGGGACAGTCATCTGCAACTATTCTGTGCTGTCTCGTTGCCTTCATCCAATGGATTGTTCCATTACGTCTGCAACAATGTGCGTGGTGGTCTTTTTCCCATCTCCTCTATCGTTCAAGACGGCTTCAACAGCAGCCGAATCCTTCCAGCCCCACAACCTGAATCCAGAACCGGATGCTCACGAGAAATCACACTTGACGCAAAGCGACAGCTCTGTGGGCGACAAGGATGGACAGGTGACCAAGGCGCTTCAATCGACTGCTAGAAACAAGGGGTTGCAACTCGAATGGATCGCCCAGTGGCACCTTGACGTGCAAGCAGAAGCCCCACAGACACGCGTTCCTGTGGCACCATCTCTTCACGTCACAAACTGCTCGATGGGTCATCAGCAGGTGATGTCACTTATCCAACAATTAACGGTAATGAAACCCTTTCAAGATCGCTTCTCTGCTGAAATCTGTGTCTGACACACTAGTGTGCCATAATTGTGGTACCAGTGTGGGCCATATAAGAAAAAGGATGAACATCCCACCTGAAGAGCTGGAAGAGCGCGTTGTGGCGCGGCGTCAAGCGCTGAATTCGCTGTGCCACGTGGGTGCTGTGCGCCAGCATTTCCGGCTTCAGTTCTACTACCAACTGGCTCGCCAACTGTACAGTCAGGCTCAGAGTTGCGCCAACGAACGGGCCTGGGATGATGCGTAAGAGTGTGTTCTGCTTTGGGCCTGTTGGAATGGCCTTATGAGAAAGAACTGACGCGATTGTGGTCTGATTCTGCGGTCTTTAGCTACGTTGCGCTGGCAAAATTTATCCGGTGAGAGAGAGAAAGAGAGTGATTTGATTCTGGTGTCTGCTTCTGGCTTCATGTACAGGAGCTAACGGTTGACATGATCCTATACAGACTATGCTCTGGCGTGATTCCGTCCCATCAGGATTACCATTCGGCACCGTATCAGAAAGAACGTAGTTGGCTGTCACGAGTGAGTTTGCATCAACGCCATGGAAGTATGGAAGCTGGTTGGAATCCCGAGCGACTGAATACGTTTTTGTGATGGTGATGGTTATTGGGGTACTGCTTGCGTCAGTAGCAAGCCCAACAAGCTGGTGGCTTGTTTGACCAGATTCTCGATGGCATTGAGGAGGAAGAAAGCGACAAGTATGTGCAGGAAATGCGACAGCTTGCAGCAATGTCTTCGTCATCCTACTCGTCTTCTTTGGCGCCGCCACCGGCTCCGCTTCAAGCACAAGTGACAGATTTGTCATTGGAGGATCGGTTCAAAGCACTGAAAACGCCATCCAAAGTGGTCGTGACTTCATCGAAATCCAAGAAGTCTCCCAAACCTTCACACAAAACTCACGACCAACAAGCGTCCTCATCAAGTCGATATCCATTCAGTTCCCCGAGGAAACCTACAGCATCAGCTTCTTCCTCATCTTCCAGAGCGGGCTCGTCTGTGGCTTCTCGATCACCGACAGAGCCTGCTTCTTCACCTGTCTCCAGTCGTTTTGCAGCTCTGAAACTTCCTTCACCGTCGGCTCAAGTCAAGGTCATCTTTGTCCGTGTGGTTCGATGATTTCATCGTCTAACGGTGAATGTCTTTGCCAATAGGAACCTTCGCGATCTGTAGCTTACCCCGCCGTCGGCAAAGCCGCATGGATGGCCAAAAGGAATTCTTCTCACTATGAGCGTCGCCAATCCTACGAAGAACTGTTTGGATCTGAACAAGCGGTATCAACACAGGGATCATCTGCGAATGCTACGTTCCGAACCGTCTGCATTCCGTCCAGATTGGTGTCCCGCTTTGCTAAATTAGCAGAACCCAACACGCGAAAGCTGCCCCATGGCATTGAAACGTGTGGAATTCTCGCAGGCAAAGCGGTGAGTGTGGATCACAGTGGCATTTTATTTGTCCACGGGGAGCAGTACCTAATGCTTGTCACATGGTGGTTTTTGCAGAAGGGCAAACGACTAGTCATCACCACACTGATTGTTCCGAAACAGCAAGGTTCTTCTGACAACTGTACCATGACCAATGAAGAAGAACTGTACGACTTCTGCTTTGCGCATGATTTACTCACGCTTGGTTGGATCCATGTAAGTCCGAGCTTTTTCATGGCGTGTTCGCATGGGTAGCTGATAGCATCAATTCACTTTCGCAGACCCATCCTTCGCAAACGTGCTTTTTGTCTTCTGTCGATGTTCACACCCAGTGTGGGTTTCAGTCCATTCTCCCCGAGGTAGGATCAGCTCTTTGTCGTTGGTGCATGCTCGCTTTTCATCCAACTGGCGAACTTTGTCATGGTATATCAGGCGATCTCTATTGTTTACGCGCCAAAAGACTCCTCAAAACGGTGGGCATTCGTTGATGACCTGTTTGGGAATCCGTGTGTGTTGAATCGCGAGGCTGACCGTGTGGATGACAGTGTTGGTGTCTTTCGCCTGACCGAGCCGACGGGTCTCGAGTTCATTCAGAGCTGCACACTCTCAGGTTTCCATCCTCATCCTGAGAATATCAACATCTATTCAGACGCAATCGCGTGCGAATGGGACGACCAATTCAGTCCGCAACTTGTCGACATGAGGTGAATCCATTCATCGCCCAATACAGCCATTTCCTCCAGCACTTCATGAACTGAATGAACAATACAATGGTTGAATGCGACCTGTTTCTTCGTTTTACTGGCTGCCCCTTGATCTGGACTTGGCAGTTGATTACTTTCGCTTTTACGCAAATGGATTTGGTGTTGTAGGAAGGGGAAACATCCCGACTGAGAAGAGTGATCGCGTGAAGAGTCGCAACCAGTTGCAGCGTTTGTGGTTAAGTGGCAGGTAATGCGCAACGGTATTGGGATTTGGTCATGGTTACAGGCTGACCAAAAAATGTCCACAGGCGGCAACTAATACCGCATCCACCTTCAATAAGGTATACACAGCAATAAGACTTGGATGCGAATTCCCAGTTCGTGCCGACGTCCAGTATCTTAAAGAGTGAAGTGCCAATAACCATTCTGGCAAGCAATGGCTGCCACTGTAAGACCCATGGTTCAAGAAGCATGCGCGAATCGGTGAACACCAACGCTGTGCATCATTCAACCAAGTCGTGCCTTGTCACTATGTTCAAATCATTACGTCAAACCACACCAGTACAAACGAGCGATTCTGTTGATAAACAAGTGCCTGTCCGTCTACGCGCCGTCGGCGTCATAGCTCTGGATCAAGAACATGAACACTCGTTGAATCAACAGAACAAATGCCTGACCACACTCACTGTCCAGACCTTTCTCGTCGAGTCGGCATTCCAGTCCAAACTCCTTCTTTTGTGCGTCCAGATACGAGAGCGTGAATTTCAAGCCGTGGAGGGTCACTTTGATCTTGTGTTTGACCATGAACCCTTCAATTCGGAAATCGATGGGCGCTTGATCATCCAAAACCACGTCCGTTGCAAAGGCAGCACGGCGTAGTTTCGTAGAAGACTCATCGCTGTCATCCAGATTTCCGTAGACATGGGGCAGCTCGGCATGCAGATGGTCGCCGATTTCTTTCCATTTCTTCTCATCGGTCGGCTCACGCAAGGCTGCACGAATGCGGAACGAAAGCTTGTCGTCAAAGATGAGGTCGTACATGGCTCGAATGTTCCCGCGATCAAACATCTTTTGGAGTTTCCATCGGCCGTGTTGCAGTCGATACTTGAACGTGCAGTTTCGTTTTTCAAACACGCTGCGCACGTGCACGTTCAGTTGGATCTTGTGGCGTACCTCGGACGGATTTATGATCTCAAACAAGGTCAGCAATGAGTTCAGTTTGAAGCTTTTTTTGGTCAATGCGTTGGACCAAACACTGATGAAGTCCTCGCGGCGTTGTAACTTTCGCAACTGGTTCCACGAGAAAGCTGGTTGGTCCCGTGTCGCGTCGTTAAGCAGTCTGAAAAACAATTGGCCAAACGTTAGGCACAGTTTGTGTTCTTTCACGCTGCCAAATTCGTCGAGTTGCCCAGCGAGCGAAAGCAAGTGATTGGAATCGAAACTGCGGATCCACATCTGTTCTTCATCTTCGTGTCCGCCCACGTCTTGGTCTTCTTCACCAACTGGCTCGCCTTTGAGTAGTTCGAAGGGGTGTGCCTCCACATCGGCATCACTGGGTCGGCAACCAGTCGGAATGAACATCCAGTTGAATGCAGGTCCATCGCGCGCCGCCAGCGCTCGGAACTCGGGATGTACATTGATGGCAAACTCGGCAACCTTCAAGCGACCCATCATCACTTCCAGCTCCTTCGTGGCTTGCTCCAACATGTCCTCGGCTCCTCTCATGACCACTTTGCGCTCGTCGACATTCACGATGGCGCGGACGTTGTACTTCTTTTGCAGACCTTTCATCACCGCACCATTCTTGCCAATCACAGCACCAGCAAGCACATCATCTGGGATTGCAATCTCCTTGGTGCGCTGGTCACGGTCTCCAAAGCGATTGTTGTTGTTGTTGTTGAAGCTTCGATTGTTGCCGCTGTTGTTGTGTTGGAAGAAGCCTGGCCGTTGCTTCGATCCGTTGCTATTGCCCTTGGGCTTGGAATCATCTCCTCTTGATCCTTTGGAGCCATTGGGGCCCTTTGACTTAGTCACTTGCTTCAAGATGCGCTTAAACACGACTTCCAGATCCTGGATGGCCGCATCTACCGATTCTGGGGGGCCGCGAAAGATCACTTGACGCTTTTCGCCGTCCACACTGGCATAGATGTTGTTGTTTGCTTGAAAGGTTTTGATCACTGCGCCACCTTTACCGACCACCAACCCACATGGAATGCCCTTGGGGATGTCAATCACCGTCGTGGAATGGTTGTTGCGTGGTCCACGACGTTCCTTGCGACTGTTGGCATGCTTCATCTGCTTCTTCTACAAAACGCAAAGGCCGCATGGGCGAGGGCAAGAGAACACATGAGAAAAGGCATGTCGTTGTGCAGTGAAGTGGACCACATTGGGTCTTCCCTTCTTACCAGAGCCGACAATGGCAGCGGATGGCGGCGGCGCACACCGTCTTTGGTTGAATTCATTTCGATCTGCGTCGATCGCTGTAACGCATTCTGGACCACTTCTGGGTCAGTGGTCAACGCTGCCAGTTTCTTGAACGTAAACAGCACGTCCAGCGGGATAAACCCACCGTCGTGTTCTTCTGTCTGGCGCTGCATGAACTTGTCTTTGGCGTAGTTGGCGTCGGAGAAATAGTACTCCATTTGGCGCAAGACCTGTTGCTCGAGCGTCATGGTCGTCGTAGGTCGGTGTTGGGTGCCTTGGAGGCCTGTCAGTCGATCAGGTGGTCAAATCCGCGGCCGTCAAGCGCTGAATCTTGGACAGCGCCACGCCAGAGCCGCGCCAAGGATGAACCGGGGGAGCCGCACAACCAATTGAGCTCTTCAACTCAAGACCTCAAGTGTGCCCAAGTGTCATTGACCTGCCAGATCCAATAAACGGAAGCAATGCAAAATACACAGTGTATTCGTTTCCACGTTGAACCACATACTGAAACTCAGTCGATTTTGCGATAGCGATAGAAATACGCATAAAGCCGATACTGGAGATCCAAAAATGGCTTGCGCAACCACATGGCCAGCACCAGCACCAGCAACAACAAAGTCAACGGAAACACGGCGACAGAGAGCCCTGCAACCAGCAGAAACAAGAGCTGGCGAGCCGTAGAGAAGCCTCTCATCGTCGAGGATGCCCGTATGGCCTCACAGGCGTCGGATGCTGCAGAAGCAGGCGAAGACACTGGCGAAGTGGAGGTGGTTGGCTGGAAAAACGCCGACGAGATGTTGTAGGTCAGCACGCGATGATTGGCCTCCGAGAGGATGCCGACGGAAGCGACCGGCATGGGCGTTGCTTCCCAGTCCAATGTGATTTCACCGAAATGCACCTGGTCGTAAAAGGCTTCGCGATATGGTCGAAAGTCCCATGGTAGTATCAGTTTGGCCGCACCAAAGAGCCATGCCGACAAGTGAGAAAGCCATCCGTTGTCTTGTTGAACGCCCTGCACAAACAAGTAGCAAACACAAAAGGCAATTTGAGTTTAACAACCACAAATGTTCCACCTTGAGCAAACAACAGCAGACCCAACGCGCTTCCTCACCAGAGCATTGGTCAGGCCAGAACTGGTGATTTCTGTGATGAGGTTACGATAGTTATCGCACGTTACTTGATTGATTTCGGCAAACTGCGCGCCACCACTGAGTAGGATAACACCCTTGGCTTGTGACTCCAGTAGCAAATCCAGTAGCCTCAAACGCTGCCTTGGAAAACGCCCCCATTGCTCACCAAAACCAAGCAGACGATCGGTTGGAAGTACTTGAATGGACGAAATCACAAAGTTAAAGGCTGCCTTGGAAGAAGTGAGTTCATCTTCGAGCCATCGCCATTGGTCTTCGCCAAGAAAGCCCCCGTGGTGCTGGCCATAGGGGTCCTTATTGAAGCTAAATCATGAAATCATGAGTATCTCTCCCGACCCTTTGGAGTAAGAGCACAGCATCTCACCGAACATCCAAGAGAATGAACTTGACACTTTGCTCGCCTTCACCAAACGTGTAGGACTTGTACACGCCATGCTGCGTTCGTCGTGTCGACGTTGGTGGTTCGTTGATGAAGTCGAGGAACACTTGCTGGCTCCATTCGCGTGATTTGTACCTGCGATCTCCTCTTCGAACGCCTATCTCATGTATCCATCTAATGAATAATCCGCACGTAGCTACAGTCCAAGAAGTTTGATTGAACTCACCATAGTCCAAATCGTTCCACGTGCCAATCAAAGGCACCGATTCACGGAATATCCGATACTCTTCATTGCGTTGCTGCTCTCTGAATCGGATCAACCGATCATCCACAAGTCAAGTCGTCAACCACTAATGTCATATAGGGAAAATGATTCGTCTCTTCATGAGTACATGTAAGCAGATTGAATATCTTGCGGTGTGGCTTCTCGCGAGGAAACACGAAATGGAAGCCAAGAGTTATGCGCATGATCCGCGTACACCTGCCAACACAGCAAACAGATCGAGTCAAGAGCATTTCGCTTTGAGCCCGCGTGTTGGCAGCTTCAACCCCTCTAGCGAAGAACTTGCATTGTTGCCCATCCAGATCCACAGCTGCGGTTGATGCGCCAGAATCTGCGACCAAAGCGGTTGTTGCGACGCGAGGTGATCGTTTTCACCGCCAAAGGCGACACTTCGCAACGGCAGTTGAATGGATGGCAGACTCCTAAAGTCGATTTGGGCCTTGGAAATCTCGGATGCGGTTAGAGCCGTCGCAGAAGACCACCATACACAGCTCCATGTCAGGCGTCGAGCGGAAGCCATGGATCTGTCAGGCATCTTTGCTTGTGGCATGTTGACTCAGAACGGTATCGGTCTGCTTCGTGGGCCAATCAGAACGCAGCATTCCCAGGAAGTGCCGTCCCTCACCAAACTGAACACCCAGTTGGTAAGAATGATGGTTTGAAGAGGCGCGAAAGGCGGCACTCTGGACGCGCATGGCAACCAAATGCCACTGAAATGCAGTGGGTTGGCCAAACTACATCCCAATGCCATGCATAGTAGGCGTTGCTGCGGGTATTTGGCATCATGGTTCTCGTCCCAAAGCGAACAGAATCAGATCTCTCCGATGCTGCATCCGCGATAAGCCAATCAAACCGTGCCGATCGACGATTTTCTACCAATCCCATGGCTCTGATTCGCACAACCACAAAACAAGTATTCCGCAACACCAGGCTCCTTTCAACATGGAACGACCAACCAAAATGCGCAAGAAAGGCGACGTGATCGCCTTGGGAATGGAAGGCAGCGCCAACAAATTGGGTGTGGGCATCATCAAATACTGTGCTAACGGAGAGACCATCATTCTGGCCAATCCGCGCAAGACCTACATCACGCCACCGGGCGAAGGGTTTTTGCCACGAGAAACAGCGTGGCATCATCAGAACCATGTGGTCGGCATTGTGCGCGCAGCGTTGACCGAAGCGGGCGTGAAACCGAGCCAAATCGACTGTATCTGCTACACCAAGGGACCTGGCATGGGATCACCGTTACGATCCACGGCGGTGTGCGCGCGAATGCTCTCGTTGTTGTGGAAAAAGCCACTGATTGGCGTGAACCACTGCGTTGGCCGTGAGTGCTCTGGATGTTTGGTGATGGATTCCTTGCATTGAATGCCACTGACAGACTGATGTTATGGCATGTCGTAACTCTAGACATTGAAATGGGACGAACTGTTACGAAATCGGCCGACCCGGTCGTGCTGTACGTGAGCGGCGGCAACACCCAAGTGATCTCGTACGCGATGCAGCGCTATCGTATCTTTGGTGAAACCATTGACATCGCCGTTGGCAACTGTCTGGACCGATTTGCGCGCGTTCTTGGGCTGTCGAATGATCCCAGTCCTGGGTATAACATTGAAGTGTTGGCGAGAGAGTGAGTTCCTCAACCTAAATCCGTGAGAACTACTCACTGAATCTGATCATAACTATTAATTGCAGAGGCACAAAGTACGTTGAGCTGCCGTATATCGTCAAAGGGATGGACGTGTCGTTCTCCGGGTTGTCGACGTTTATTGAGAAAGAAGCCAAGTGAGTTCTCTCCGTGCTGGCCAATGGCAATCACTCACTCGGTTCGGTGTGCGGTGTGCAACAGACACAAACTGGATGCAGGCGAATGCACCAAAGCGGATTTGTGCTTTTCGCTTCAAGAGACCATCTTTGCAATGTTGGTGAGTGTTTCAGAGGTTGACGTTTTCTTTTATCAGGTGACTGACCAGGTGACTGATGCTTGTGCTGCCGTGCCAGGTGGAGATCACGGAACGGGCCATGGCTCATTGTGGCCAATCCGAAGTGCTCATCGTCGGTGGTGTGGGCTGCAATAAACGTTTGCAGGAGATGATGGAGATCATGGCCAAGGACAGAAACGGAAGAGTTTGCGCCATGGACCACAGGTAGGACAGGAGCACCTCTGGTCTCTCCTCTCAGGCAATGGAACAGCAACGAGCGTGACCATGCGTTGTGATCATTGATGACTCTAGATATTGTATCGACAATGGCGCGATGATAGCTCAAGCGGGAGTACTACAATATCAATGGGGATCCGAAACGCCTCTCAAAGATGCCACTTGCACGCAACGCTTCCGCACGGACGAAGTGGAAGTTATCTGGCGTCAAGACTGAGACGTCGGACCTCCTAATCGTTCCGGCACTGCGAACACCTGAAGCAGCTCACCATTGTGTTTCTTTGTCATTGACTTCTTTGTTGCTCTGGACGCTTTCCGAGGCTTCCTCTGCCGCTTGTTTGGCTCGTTGTGCTGCAGTATACTCTATCAGCGACTGGACGATCGGCCAGAGACTCGAGATATGCCTTGATTTGGGTCTTTCGCTCCCTCACCGCTTCCATCCGAGTGGGATCTACGCCCATGGGCTCACTTGCTTCGCATAACAACAGGTTCAACGCGTCCTCCCAACAGTCGCGATGACACTTCATCCACCTGGCTAACTCGAGGTCCAGATCCTCTTGCTGGTGCTCGCTCTCCGCCGTCAGGCCTGGGAAACAATGAGCTGCGTTGAGGATTTGAAGGACTCTCTTGGCGTCCTTTTGGCGACGTCGCAGTTCCAAGGATACAAACGTGGCAATCGATTCTCTTGGCACACCTTGGATTCTCATGGTATGTCGAGCATCATACTGGTCAAGTTTGGCAACCAGACGATCGACTGCTTCCGTGTTCTCTTCATTGGATGAGATCACGTCAACCCACGCCAGAGGATTCGACGACGCTTTCGGTGTTGGGATCGCTTGTTCTAACAACTGTTTTGATCGCGGCATAGGGGGGCAAAACGCGCTTGCGATAGCTGCAAGAGCTTCGTGAATTGTGAGGTTCTTCTTCTGCATGTTGCGAAGAAATCCCAATCGTGACAACGTCTTGTCCTGTTGCTCTTGGGTCCACGGCGTGTTGAGTGGATTGATGGGTTGGGGCGTCTCCTGTTCATGACGAAACACCACTTCCAGCAGGCCACTCTGCATCAGCAGTCGCAGGCCACGCACTGGGTCCTGACTGGTCATCATTTCCTCAAACTCGATGCCGATGCGATAGCGAGTCACCCCTTGGTAAATGGCAGCTCGCACTTCTCGGTCCTGCACGGCCGCCCAGAGCGAGGGTTCCATCTCAAAGCCGTATTTGCAAGCAAAACGGATGGCACGCAACGCACGAGATGGGCTGAACAACAGCGTGTCTTTGGCTTCCTGTGGGGTGCGAAGAATCCGGTTCTTCAAATCCTCGAGACCTCGTTCGGTAAAGTCCTCGATGTGTTCCTCGTTGAGATTGTAGAACAACGCGTTGACCGTAAAGTCGCGTTGCATGGCATCTTGTTTGACCATTTCCTGGATGTCCATGGAGGACTCTGAACTTTGATCGCTTGATGTCGTGTTCTTGTTGTTCTTGTGGGTGGAAGAGTTGGTCAGTTGCGATTCATCAGCAATGGAGGCCCGAGGCAGGCGAAAATTGGCAAAGTCGACTTCAAAGCCAAGCAAATGCATAATGGTCACGGGCACAAAATCCGATCGATTGCGGGTATTCCTCAGCACCGATCGACGGCTGCGATTCCTGCCTTGCTTGATCTCGTACTTGTTGACAAATCGCGAGAATTCGGCGCCCGAGATGTTGTCCACCAACACGTCAATGTCATGGCCCGGTTTGGTCACGCCCATCAAACGATCGCGCACCCAGCCACCCGACAAGCGAAGTTGAGTGTCCGGACTGTACATACGTGCTACATCCAGCAGAAACTCAAACAAGTACTCGTCTTCCATCGTCAGCACAATGGTGTTGCCCACAGCAGAGGTCGGCACTGTCTCAAAGCCACTCACGGCCGTGTCCACGCGTCTGATTTCGATGGGTCGGACCGACGAATTCGAAGATTTTTTAGGCCCACCAGGTGCGACACCACGCCAATTGGTCGCAAACCCATTGGAACTCACGGAAACAAGTGGCGGAAGACCCAGAGAACGGGTCCAAACGCGTCGATTCCGCGCCAGCCGCTGCCAGCCGCGGCAAGTCAGCATCATTGGGCATAGAAGGAGGTGTGCCCCCAAACAAGGGATTGGCTCACCAAACCACACCAACACACACAAGTTGAAATAAGGGATTCTATGGGACGAGGCGATCTACACGCCTTCACCTTCCTCTTCTGGGACAAAGTCGTCGTTGGAGTAGGAGAGTTGGTGGGGGTCTGGTGCTTCCATTGGATGTGGCTCCTCTTGGAATGGTGCATCGTCTTCTTCAAACTCGTTTTCGTACTCTGGGACAGACGCTGCAGCTGTCACCACCATCGTTGCCGTTGACATCACTGTTGCTGGTCCTGTGGGCACCGATTCAGTCCACTGAGTTCGTCGTGTTGTTGACATGGCAGAGGAGATCGACTGCGGCACCGGCGATTGGGATGCAATGGTTGGTGAAGGGATTCGTGGAGGAGATTTGACGGTGGTGGATTCATTTTCAAACTCATCGGTGCCGTACGAGTTGTCGTGTTCTTCGGGTGAAGCAGGGTCTTGTTTGGGAGAGCTTGGTGAACACGTCTGTAGTGCCGGAGGATCACAGGTTGGAGAAGAACCGGTGGAAAGAGTCAAAGACGAAGCTGCCGCCGTCAACTCAGAGACTGAATCTTCTGGTTTTGCTTGGGCAGCTGCAGTTAGAGTCTTGTGATCGGCATCCTCCGATTGTTGATAGGAACCAGTCGTTGGTACTGGTATGGTGGCCTCGGCTTGTACTGGATGGGGAGATCTTTGATCAATAGGCGGTGTAACCACTGACTCCGACCCAATGCGGGGCTGTCGATCATCGGTCGCTGTGCCGGAGTGGTCTTGCTGGTTGTTTTCAGAAAGAGAATCGACAGGAGGTGCTGTGTGGGCTGGTTCTTCACTTGCCTTTGGAGTGCGTACGTCACCCATCGGCGTCGTCTGTTCACCAGACATCGATGGTTGCGCCTTCGACGACGAAACACCAGGGCCACTTTGCTGCCCGTCTTGTGCGTCTTCTCGATGATGTTCGCCCATGAACTCGGTTTGTTCATCGTTCGGGTCATGGCGGTGCTCTTTTTCACGCGAGAACGTGAATCGATAGCTCACCAGTTCGTTTTCTTGCTGACTCACGAGCGAAGAAGACGAAGAGGAAATATCCACTTCTGCTGGGGTTTCAACTCGACTCCGGTGATGGGTTCGGTGTCTTCGTCCATTACTCTCCTTGCTCATGGTGTCTCTTCTGACAGCAACATCGTCGTTGACACGTTTGGTGTCCGGAACGCCTTCAGCAAGCTCGTCGAAAGGTGTCAGCACTTTGACTGGTGCAGGAGGTGAGCGCGGAGGAGTTCTCAGTCCAGAACCTCCTGGTGTGGTGGGAAACGCCAGTTCTTCGACGGGCAACACACGATTCTTTTTCTGCTTTGCGGCTTTGCGCGTCAACTGTTTGGCGTACATGATCGCTGCTTGTGGGGAACTCTGAATACGTTTCATTTCTTGATGCAGAGCATTTCTTCTTCGTTCCTGGCTCTTTTGAAATGACTGGTTCTGCGACAAAGCACATGCCGATTCTTGGTCAATGACATGATGTCGAGGCGATCTGCATCTCACGCGAATACTCACCCATTTATCGTCTTTGGTGATTTCCTCGGAGTTGATGGTGGGCTTGGCATTGCGAAGTCGCTTGACCATCAACTGGATGAAGGAATGCCGTCGAGAATCCAATCGCAACACTGTCAGTTGTTGGCCAACAGAACTTTCGAGACGAGTAGTTCTACCAACTCACCTGGTTTTCCTCCCAAATGCGCGCGTTTTTGATTTCTCGTTTGCGGTTGCTGTCGTAGGCACTTCGCTTGAATCGATCCGACGTGATCTCTTCAAAGCTGTTGAGCCCATCGCTGCAAATGAGCAACGTCGTGTCGGGTTTTCGGGAGATCTCAATCAGGCGATGGCGAAGGCGACGGTTTTCGATTTCAATGGCTTCCTGGCGCTCGTGTTCCATGATTTGCCGTTTGGCATTGACGTTGGTAGTGGGACTTGAGTCATGCGACGATCGATGGGCCGGAGAGTGACTGGGTGGTTGCTGGTGGAGTGGCTCTTTGCTCAGAGCTGGTGGTAGTGGCAGATCATCAAGATGAAGCTCTTGGTCGTGTTCTTCGTGGTTATTGTTCTCATTGCCATGGGAGTGTTTGGCATGGTCTGTGGGTGCGACGAGGTGGTCGGGATCATCGCAGCAAGGCAGGTCTGTTTGGGTGGCTGTGGCGACCACTGAATCTCCCGAGTGGTGGTGCCCCTTGGAGACTTGTTTGGTGCGCATGGGACTGTTGGCAAAGCTTCGCTGGCGTTTGTGTTGAAACTGGGGCAACTTTGCGCATTTCGGAGAGCTCGTGTCGACACAGCTGTGGGCCTTGGAGATGCGTTCGAGATGATGCGCCAGGTTGCGCGCCACTTCCCGAGTCCAGATCGTGGCGTTTCCATACAACTCGGCGCGTCTTCCTCGATCCATGGTACCCGGTTGTGTTGCAGGAAGGAGAGACTGACCGAATGGCCTTTTCAATGCGCTACCGGTCGGGTTCTCTGTGGAAGTGCCGACCAAGAACCTCGCATTGCCAGAAATACTCCAATATGCGCGTCACCTTCCTATTAATAGGGGGTTCCCAAGGCTACTGCATCCACTTTCGGGCCACCGCAGCTTCCTGTTGGCAGCATGCACTTGAGCTTGCTGTTCTTTCTTCAAGACCTCACGACACTGCAAGGACCCAAGTGGCAAGTCGAGAAGACAGTGACGATTCCGTGGGGGCCATCGTTGTTCCAAGACGTCTCTCTGCTCGTCGGCAGATCTGCAATGGATTGAGTCTTCGATTGCTCAAAGGTGAGGAGAACACCGTTGTACCATGATGGTGCAGGCAATCCTCCTCGCGAGTGTGCACTTGAATCCATCACCTCTGTTTGGGTAGTTCAGACATTTGCTGTACCGTTTGCCATCACACCTCTGGCAACCACACTGATCCAATACACAGCCATTGTACTGCCATCCACACGAATGATCTGGAATGGAATGACCCATAGCTCCCTTTGATCTCATTCCACAGACTGTGGCACACACTGCTTCAAGCCGACAAAGTCAACAGTCGGCTTTTCCAATGTTGACTGCGATTGGAAACCCACGTGTGACTCGATTGGGCAAAGAAAGAAACAGGCGATTTGGCAAAGAGGAGTTTGATGCAACTGATTTGTTGCTCTCGACCGCCTGTCTGCGGTGGCATCCTGGAGACAAAACCCGCAAGGTGACGACGCCCATTTGGCGGTCGAACACCTTCCAGTGGTCCGTTACTCCAGCTTTCGGTCGCGTTGGATGCGCAATGCAACCATCGATTGCTCTTGTGTTTGGTGCACCGGCTCCAGGTGA
>JAMFLO010000196.1:0-64112 GCA_027475765.1 Paralagenidium karlingii
TTTCTTTGTCGTCTTGTCCCAGAATGTTTGAATGCATGTGAGAGCATCGAGAATGTTCGTCCTGTCCGCTCGTCGTCCGCTCAACATCCGCTCAACCATTCCATATAAGAGCAACGAGCGTACCCCTAAACACCCTCAGAGACAGCGATGATGTACTATATAATACATCACTGGAACACTGGAATAGTGCGGATCCTACGACTGTCATCAGACAGAGACTCCCACCAGCACGGCGGACAGGACACTTAGAGACAGGATGCAAGTGCAGCCGATCCGCATCGCAACAGAAGAATCAGTGCAGAAGCCATTGCGTGTTGGCGTTTGTTCGCTGATGAGGCATCATAGCTGTGCTGCGTGACAGGATTGACAATCGAATGGGGCGTTTCGGTTAAGCGAGTGTGACCAGGGTTTTCTGATAGGTTGATTAACTTGGGGACTCAGATTCAGACAGACTTAGATGCTCTATCTGATCGGAGCCTGATGAAACTGACCTTCATGACTGCGATGCGATGATCAGCAGCAGTTGTTGCTTTGTAGATGCCAAATACGCTTGATCAAAACATAAAGTATGGCATTCATGCAACACCCGACGTGACTATTTCAGTAAGTGGGTGAGAATCGGGAGTTCTCACCATCGACTGCTTGTTTCCCAGGGCATGCGACGGCATCCAATTGAGTTCAGATCCATTCAATTGACACATTTCTATGGCAACAGCGACTCGATTGACACCCCACCTTCCCTCTCTTTTGTAGACTGGTGCTTTTCGCCTTGTTCGAGCTCGCAATCTTTTGAGCAAGAGCTGACCTGGCACTGAGGATTTTTGTAACGGCTGAATTCGCACTTTCCACCAATCGGGGCCAGCAGAGAACCCGGGGTGGGGTTGCCCGGGCATCTTTTCTGCCAATCAGTGGTGGACCCCAAGGGGGTGACCAACTGTCATAGAGTCGTTTGGAGAGTGCTTTTTTCCCCAACCAGCGCCGCTCAGCAGCTTCAGCTTGGTAGCAACAACACATAGCAACCTTAGCAGCGTAAAGGACCCGACGACCCCCCCCTGCGCGTTGCCTTGTTTGGTTTGCTCTCTCTCGCCTCTCGCTCACTCTCTCTGTCAGTGCTTTTGGATCGGTTGATCTTGGTGGTGAGTGAGGATCCTTTGCTCATTCCATTGAGGCGCTGAGTGTGCGCTGTGGGCAGCTGGCCAAGGAAGGGCAGGGAGGGGATCAAAGAAAAGCCCCGAGGTAGGGAACAAGACTGACCATTTTCTTCTTCCTGTTGGGTCTGCGGTGTGGATCAGGGCGTTCAAGTGACTTTCATCTTTTCCTGGTTTGCCCCGTGGTGATCCATCGCGTTGTCGACAATCATGAGCTCAGAAGCCACGCGGGTGCGAGAGCCGTCGAGAGAACGATGGATCCATTCTTCCGCTGAGCTTCAACTGGACTGTTGACTGGGTGTGGGTTCTGGTCGGAGAGTTGACCGATGGGTTCTTGTGCTCGATCTTGCAGGTGTACGTTCAACACGACGGCGTGGCATGGGTCGAAGCAACCATTTCCAAGCAGAGTCAGGCTCCACCCAAACAAGTCGAAGTGGTCATTGACGCGGATGACCAGGAAGAAAGCAATCTGCATCCAGACCAGGGCACGCGGTGCCTCGTGCCGGTAAAACTCCCATTTTCCCCCACCAATGCGTTGGACTTGGTGATGGATCACTTGATTGACTGATTGCCTTTGGTCGCTCGATACGACCGGGTGCGGTGGTGTTTGTGCCATGCAGAAAGACGACATTCTCTTGCAAAACGCCAATGTCGGCGTCAACGGATGCGAAGATATGGTCAGCCTTAACTACCTCCATGAGCCAGCCATTCTTTACAACCTCAAGCAACGCTTCACACGCAAACTGCCATACACTTATACCGGTCCCATTTGTATCGCCGTGAATCCTGTATGTGGCCTGTCAAAAGAATCCTGGAGGCAATTGCTCTTCTTCTGACCAATTGTCCGGGTGGGATGTGTTTGAACATGCAGTACACATGGCTTGACATCTACAACCGCCAGATCCAGGAGCAGTACCTCGAACAAGATCGAAGCGAGTTGCCGCCCCACGTGTACGCCACCAGTGCGGCCAGTTACCAGCACATGCGCATGTTTGGCGAAGACCAGAGCATTCTGGTCAGCGGTGAAAGCGGTGCCGGCAAAACCGAAACGACCAAAATCCTGATGTCACATCTTGCCGCGGCAGGAAGTGAGGTCCAGGGAGCCAACCGTCAGAGCCTGGGACTTCAAGATGACGGGTTTGCACTTGACAAAGAGCATGAAATTGTCGAACGCGTGCTTGGAGCCAATCCATTGATGGAATCGTTTGGTAACGCCAAGACTTGTCGAAATGACAACTCCAGTCGTTTCGGTAAATTCTGTGAGCTGCAGTTCAATGCTTTGGGTCAGTTGATTGGCGCAAAGTCTCGCACGTATCTGCTCGAAAAGTCAAGAGGTACGGCCTTCCCACCCAGGAACTCCCAATGGTTTGGACTGATGTTGATCTCACGTGTTGTTGTCGCGGTGCGATGGTGATGGTGCAGTGTCGACTCAGGGCGTGGGTGAACGCAATTATCACATTTTCTACCAGCTCTTGAGTGGACCGGAGGACCTGCAGGAATCCATCAAGCTCAAAGGCATGAAGCAAGAGGATTTTCCCTATCTTACTGTCACCGTGGAGTCCAAGACACCAACCAAAGGCAAAGCACCAGCGTCGCTTCAACCTGAATCACCCCCGGTGGATTTGAATGCCGGTATGCGAGACGCTGAACGTCTGGTTGAGACCAGAGCGTGCTTAAAGACGCTCGGTGTCGCCGAAGCAACCGAGACCAGCATTTTCAAGATTGTGGCAGCGGTGCTGCACTTATCGCGTCTTCAATTCGCCCAACCTGATGCCGATGATGATGACAAATCGTGCTTGGACCCGGCTGACACCAACCAAGCAACCATCAAGACGGTTTGCGAGCTACTGCAGTTGGAGTCTGCAGACTTCGAGAAGAGTCTCACCAGTCGTGTCATGTCGCTCTCGAAATCGGAAACATATCAAGTGCCACTCAACGTGCAACAAGCGCAACAAGCGCGCACGGCTCTGGCGGTCGCGTTGTATTCTCGCCTGTTTTCTTGGCTCATCAAGCACGTGAGTTACACCACCGATGCGTCCCATGCCCATCCGCATCATCAACCCGGAACGAGCAAATCCAAAGACAAGACCCGTGTGGCCCACAAGATTGGCATCCTCGATATCTTTGGCTTTGAGATCTTCGAGAAGAACTCGTTTGAGCAGCTCTGCATCAACTATGCCAATGAAAAGCTGCAGCAAAAGTTCACCCAGGACGTGTTTAAGACCATTCAGAATGAGTACGAGGAAGAAGGCATCCCGTGGAATAAGATCGAGTTTCAGGACAATGTTCAAGTGCTCGCGCTGGTGGAAGGACGCTTTGGTATTCTGTCGTTACTGAACGAAGAATGCATGCGTCCAAAAGGAAGTGACGATGCCTTCAGCAACAAACTGAAAGCGCATTACTCGGACCACGAGCGCTTTGCCGTGAATCGTCTTGTCAAAGAGAACTTTGTGGTTTTCCATTACGCCGGCAAAGTCGAATACGACACGCGTGGGTTTTTGTTGAAAAACACGGACGCACTGCAGCAGGATTTGATGACACTCATGAAGTCGAGTCAGTTTGGCTTTGTGGCCAAACTCTTTGAGGAAGAGCAAAAGCAAAACGACAGTTTTGACTCGTTTGGCAATGACGCCGGTTCCTCGCTGAGTGGCGGCATGACCCCTCGGTTCAGTGGGGGCATGAAACGCCGAGGAACGTCCATTCTGTCGGATACCGTGGGCACGCAGTTCAAGAGCCAGTTGAATGCGTTGATGGAAGACATTCGTCGCACCAATGTCCATTACGTGCGTTGTATCAAGCCCAATAACTCTAAGAGCGCGACAAAGTTCCACAAGTTGCGGGTCACCCAACAGCTACAGTGTGCGGGTGTTGTCGAAGCGGTTCGCATCAGTCGTTGTGCCTTCCCGAATCGCATGTTGCAACGCGTGTTCCTGGAGAGATTCCGTTGTTTGGCTTCCGCTGATGCTAAGTTCATCAAACCTGCAGACGATACGTCTTTGAGCGACAAAGAAGAGCAAGACATGATCAAGGCCAATTGTGAAATGCTCTTGACGAAGGAGTTGTTGCCTAGCCAAGAAAGCGTGTACCAAATGGGCAAGACCCGAATCTTCTTCCGCAAAGGAGCGCTCGAAGGACTTGAAGAAAAACGATCCAATCGCTTCAACTCAGCTGCCTTGCTGTTGCAGCGGTATGCGCGCAAATGGCATGTGCAAGCTCAGTTTCGCCAGGTTCGCCGAGCGTGTGTGCAGTTGCAGGCAATGATGCGCATGTGGCAAATGCGCAATCGCTTCAATAAGAACCGCGAGATTGCCATGCTCGTGCAACGACTGTGGCGAGGTCTCTGTGCGCGAAGACTTTTGGAGCGAATGAAACAAACACATGCTGCCAACAAGATCCAGGCCTTCTGCCGCATGACTGTGGCACGGGTCAAGTATGCCAAGATCCTCGCGTCGATTCTGTTGATTCAAAGTGTGCTGCGCATGTCGTTGGCCAAGAAGAGCTTTGTAGTCTTGCAGAAGCAGGCAAAAGAAGATGCAAAACTTGAGAATCAGATCCAATTGCTGAAGATGCGGCTAGCCCAAGAGAAACAGGCTCGCCTCGAGCTGGAAGCGCAAGCTGGTCGTACCTCGTTCATCGTACGCAACGAGGAAGCTCTGACTGGTGCCGACGAAGTGATTGATCGATTGCGCAATGAAAATGCGGCTTTGAAAGAAGCCAACAGCAACCTCAAGAGCTTCAATGCGCAGCTGCGCAAAGAAAAGGAAGTCATGGAACGAGGTGCGTACGTGAATGGTGCATCATTTGCTGCTGCGAACCAACGCGCCATCAAGCTGCAAGAAGAAGTGGAAGTGCTCAAGTCGGCTCATGCTCGCATCAAGAACACGCATCGTGTGCTCAAGGCTCAGAATCTTGCTTCGTTGGAGCAGATTCAGATGATGCAAAAAGAAATGATGGCTGTCGTAGACGAACGCAATGCGTTTGAAGCCGAATTGGATGAGATGCATCAACGCGTCGACACGCTGCAAATGGAGAATGCGTCATTGGCCAAAGCCAACGCACGTTTGCGCCTGATCCTGCGTCAAGAACCAGAGCTCAGTCGAAAGCACCGAGACGAAGTGCCTTTCTTGACCAAACTGGCCTACAAGGCACCGAGTCCGATCCACACTGGCACTTCGAGTCGTTCGAAACAACGGGGAAGTAGCCCAGGCGGTGCACTGCGTCGCAGTGTAAGCCCAAAGCCTCGTGCAAGTCCAGGTGGAGCGTCCAAGTTGATTGGAAGTCCAATTCTGATTGGCGCCATGACCGTCTCCTCGTCTGCGATTTCGGGTGCCAAGCAACAGCCTGAAAAGGGCAGTTTGGTGGTGACAACCCAAGCGGATGGGTCCAAAAGCATCAAGGTGAATACTTCAGCAGCCTTGCAACCACCGTCTGGTTCAGTCACAACGACCTCCGCGGCACCGCTTCCCACAATGTCCAATATGCTGTTGCGCTCCAGCTCGTTGAAGAAGAACCTCGATGCGTCCGTCAAGACCCAGCGCGTTGTCAACGTTCTCAATCTGGAAGACAACGCAGGCGCTTCGACCCCACCACCTCCTCCCCCGAGTGACGGTTCTGCTTCCGAACAGAAAGTTCGTCAGCCCAATGTCGACAGCAGTGAATCGATCCAGCACTTGGGCAAAGGCAAAGACATGCTTGAAGAAGACACCTCACGCGTCAGCTTCCGTGTCACCATGAAGGTTGATCCGGCCGAAGAAGTTCAAAAGGCTGCAGCTGCTGCTAGTGCTAGCAAGAGCAAAGGAGGTCGTTCGAAGCCAAGTCGTCGTGGATCGTACGATCGTCTGTCGCTGACAGGTGCCGATGATCCCGGGTATCACAGTGGGCGATCGTCGCTGACGGGACATCCTTCGTCATCAGCTACCGGATCGTCGGCCTCCAAGGCGAGCAAAGGTCGACGAGGATCCTATGACCGATTCGAAAAGCCTCCAGCACAAAACGAGCGCCGTAATAGACAAGGAGCAGGCGGCAAAGTCATTGAACTGTAAACAGCCGTTGTGTCGAGTTCGCCGGTGCCTTTTTTGCGTGGTGCTCTTCCTGGCGTTCTGCTAATGGCAAACGGTTTGTTCTTGCAAGTGAGATTCACATTGAGCAGAGCGTTGTAGACGCCAAGTCCAGATCGTAAAGTTGCTGCCAATGCATTTTCCGTTCGCCTCCCCGGTCTTTGGTTTGAATTGGTTCGGCTCGTGTGGCGGGTGGGTATTCTGGTTGTTTGTGAGCCAAGCGCCAATTTTAGGTTCCACACCACGATGCAGACCTGAGCAACAACAGGCAGCTAGCAGCAAACAGCAAGAGCAACTTCTTCTCCTTCTCGGACCATCATCATGCTCCACTACGACGACTGGTCTCCAGCGAGTGTGTTTGGATCGACACGTTCTCCGCACCAAAAGTCTCGCAAAACGGCTTTGCCGGGCGGTATCAACCACAATGTGTCGACGTCGCAGGGCAGCTTGGTTGGTGTCGCGTCCTCCACCGTCGTCGCAGCAGCACCAGAAGCCTCTGACGAAATGGTTCTCCGAGAGCAAAGCGAACTGATTTACCAACAAACGCCACTTGTGCTGTTGCACAAGAGCAAAAGCATAAAGACTTGCACTCGCAGCAACCAGATCGCGAGTCCACCTTCGATCCAAATCGATCGCCAGACGCGTGACGAACGAACCGGAAAAGCCCCAACCAGACCCATCATCAACAACAATCCACCCGTTTCCACCACCAAATACCCTCCTCGCTGCCTGCCAACGGCGACGGTGACCGCCGTGTTGCTGATCCAAAAGCACTGGCGCCTGGCAGTGCTGCGACGCAAAGAAACCAAAAGCCAGAAGCAAGTGGAGCACTTGCGCAAAGCCATTCAGCAGATCGCATGTGAACAAATCCAAATCGCTTGGCGCAAGACCCAGCAGTACCAGCGAATCCAGACGTATCTTGCTCATCGCATCCAGTTTGAGGCACGATTGAGCATCTTATTGCTCAAAGCAAGTGAACAGTACCGTCGACTGGCGGGGAAACGGCGGCTCCAACGCTTTGCTGCTGTTTGTATTCGAAAGCGACGACGCCACCAGCAAATGGAGTCTGTTCGACAGCATCGTGCTGCCGAGTGCATTCGCCGGCACTATTCGAAATGGAAGACTCGACTCCACAATACACAGCAGCGCATGCTACGGCGAGGCATGTCCGTGTTGCTTGTGCAACTGCTCTTGCACCAGCAAAAGATTCGCTTGTTTTACAAATGGCTTCAGGACACGCAAGAGTTTCTTTCCAGAAGAGATGAAATTCGAGAGTATCATGCTGCCAAATGTGTGCAGCGCCTGTTCCGCTCATTTCTGGAAGAAGCGCGAGTGTACAAACGTGAACTGAGTGCCATCAAGATCCAAAGTGTGTTTCGAATGGTGCTGGCTCGACAACTGCTCGTGCAGTTGCGACGCAGGAGGCAAAAGGTCTTGGCCGCACAAACCTGGCGTGCTGCTGTGACCCTACAACGGATCGCGCGAGGCTTTGTGGTCCGTGCCAAGTTCAAGAAGCTGGTGGAACGACTGAAACATCGTTTCCAATGTGCCAATTGCGGGTTGATTGAACCAGGCGGCGTCTATTGCAAGTTCTGTGGAAGAAGACGAACAACTTTTGGATGTCTGTCGTCGCGGATCGCCCCATTGGATTGCGAGATCGTGGATTTGACGATGATGTCACCGTCCAGATCCTTTGCTGTAAGCAACAGCAAGCAGCAGCCCACGGCGCGAGCACGAACCAGACTTCAGCAAGCAATTTCCATGGGGCATCATGCGAATACCATTCCAAGTGACTGGGTCAAAGCAAATGCGACCTGTTCTGACAAGCAAGAGTATCCACAGGAAACCAACCAAGGTTCTGCACCACGAATGACACCGCCAAAAGCTCTGTGTGGTAAACGCCAGGCTGGTTCGACTCGCCTTCCATCCAAATTGCCAAAGCCAGCAGTCGTTCTCTCCCCATCGATCAAACAAGGAAAGTTGGCGTTGACCACTGCTGCTCATGTATCGCCGCCTCGTGGGGATGATTGTTCAGATCTCCACCAGAGCGAGAGCAATCAATTCCGCGATGTCGCCGAGAAGACTCGTGCGAGGGCTGCGAAGCTTCAGATCAGCGAGTGGGAAAGAGAGCAACGCGCGCAAGTGACGGCGCTTTCGCTGCACTTGGACCGTTTGCGCAGGGCGTCACATGCCACGAAGAATCCATGAGCCGCTCATGGATTCTTGAGGATCGTGACCTGTGACGTTTCGATGACATTAGTTTGTTTTAAACTACAAGGGATCCTCGTTCTAAAGGAAACACCACAAAGAGTTACTGCAGTGGACTTGGGATAAGTTGTTCGAAGAAACTGTTTTATTCACGAAAGTTCCAATTCGAAAAAGGAGTAGAAAACAGCACCAGCACCCGAATTGAACAAGGATGAAGTGGGGCTGTCGTCAGAGCCAAAAATGGGCCAAGTGGATCAAATCAGCAGTGCAGTGCAAAGTGTTTTTGTGGGTTTTCGTGCACCAATCGTTATATTCCACATCGGCCACCAGTGGCACCACAGAACGACAGTCATCCATGCTTCCTCGCACAAATGGCTGGGTGCCCCAGCCAGCCAGTGCAGAAGCCCCAAGGCCACGCAAGGCAATTGGGCACATCGTCGTACCCCACCAAAGTGGGTGAAATGAAGTGGTTGTTATCTGTTTAGCCACAGTTGAGGTGGTCCACACCATTCATCGTTGTAAGTTGGCTCACTTGGGTGAGTGAGTGAGTGAGTTGCCGCAAGTGAAACCAAACCGACCCAGAGCGACCGACTGCTGGGAATTCGTGCTGCAGTCCCTCGGAGCAGACAAAGAAGAAGACGAAGAAGTGACAACCCGCAATGCCACGCATGGACGAAGAAGCGCAGATTCTGATCAGCAAAGCTGACCAACTCAGCGACCCATGTGACCCCGATGCCATGCGTGTCAAGCCCTACAACAAGACCATGGCGCTGGCCATGACGCTCAACTACATGATCGGCACGGGCTGCTTTGGCCTGCCTTTTGCCTTTATGAAGGCCGGACTCGGATTGACTTCTTCTCTGCTGGTGCTGGGGCTCTTGGGTGCGTTGGTCACCATGAATTATACGCTCGAGTCCCTGGCGCGTGCAGAAGGCGTATGTGGCGCCACAAAAGGCGGGGGGCCATTGCATCGCTTGACCTATCGCAAATTCGATTTCGCCATGGTCGGTGACATGTTTGCCGGTAAAGTGGGCAAGTTCATTGTGCAGGTGGTGATTCTGTGCTATTGCGTGGGCACCCTGTGGTCCTACGCGTCGGTGTTTGCGTCTTCGGTATCATCGCTGTTTTACACCTACGTGTTGCATGACAAATGCGACGTCTACGGACTCAGCCCCTCGCTGGGCTGTCTCAATTCCTACTACATTTGCATGGCCGTGTTTGCGGTGATCGCCATTTCCATGGTGCTCATGGACATCAGCGACCAGGCGAGTGTGCAGCAGTTTTTGTCAGTATACCGCATCGTCGCGTTGCTGTTGATGCTCGTGACTTTGGTGGTCAAAATGTTTGTCGATGGGTTCGATTTGTTGTCGGCCCGATACGTCAAGATTGGTTTTGCCAACTGGCAGAACTTTGGCCGAGGCTTTGGCCCAACCATTCTAGCACTGAATTGCCACTACAACATGCCGGATGCGCTGCAGCCGCTGGAAAACAAACAGGCAGCGCGCCAAGTGGTTTTCTCGGCGCTGGTGATCTCGGCGGTGTTTTATCTATGTCTGGCCGTGTTTGGTGCCGTGGCTTTTGATGAAGTGAACCCTTTGGCGTCGTTGATGTGGAGTGACTACACCGGTTGCGGCAATGGGTGGTCCAAATGTGAGCAATGGAACGTGTTTGGTATCGTGGTGCAACTGGTGATATTGCTGTTCCCGGTGGTGAACGTCACGTCCACCTTTCCGATGGTCGGGGTCACCATGGGCGACAATATGCTCATGTCCATGCCGAAATCGCTGACGGCCCCCATGGGTGCGCGCATGTCACGAAGCTTTTGCCGCCTTTTCGCATCGATCCCGCCGTTGCTTTTGGCAGTGGCCTTCAAGAAGCTGGACTATATCTTTTCGGTGGCGGGCTTGTTTGGCTTTTTGCTGGGACTCTCCATCCCGTGCTGGTTCCAGGTGGTCGGCAGCCGGTACTGCGAGCGCGTATGGGGCTATTCCGGCGCGTCCATTACCCCCTGGACGGTGCCGATGCTCAGCTCGGTCAGCTTTGCCAGCGTCTTTCTGGTCATCACCTTCATCATCACGGGAATCGCCGTAGCGTCTTTGAGAAACTAACACCAGCGCATTCAGATCGCACATGTTTCCACAACATGCCCATCATCCGATCTTTGCCTGAAGCGTTTCTACAATACTTACCAGTTAATAGTTACTAAAGAGGGACGAGTTATGTAACTTGTTGGTCTAACAGGGATTGTGTTGTTTGTTGTTTTCATCACCTTCATACAACGTTCGTACAACGTTTGCACAACCTTTCAAGCATTGAGCAATAACAAAAACAATGGTGGAACCGATGGAAGTTGATGACGGGAATGGGGCGATGAAACGAGAGCCAATGAATGCTTCCACCGAGGCTGCGGAGGAGACGACCATTGAAGTTTCGACAGACAAGGTGACCCGTCTTCAGGATAGTGTGGATCGTATGGCGTTGTGCATGTTCAACGCGCTGCGACTTCTGCCGGCCTCTAATGCCCAAGACAGCGATGCCGAACGTGAAGAAAAGCTGAAATCGGTAGCCTGGAGAACTGATTCTTTGGTCCTTTTCCTTTCTTGGAACGGATTACTGATCGTATTGCTGTCTTTGTGGGATGAACAATAGATCAAGGAGCTGGCAAGCGACGTGGTTCAAATCGCCAAGGACACGGACCAGTTAATCGACGAGTTACCTGGATTGGACAAGACGGAGAGGTCAGAACTCCGAGAATGCATTCTCTTTGGAGAAAGGTTTCAGATGTTGACGGACTGAACTGAATGTGATGAACTGTTGCAGTGAACAACTCGAAGAGATGCAGCGTTTGCAGCTGCAGAGTGATGAAGAAGCGCAAACTCTTCGACAAGTCGCGGAAGAAGCAGGTTGGTGCCGTTTTGGAAGAGCAAAGACGTTCAATGAGGTGCGAAATCGACTGATGGATTGGTGATGTTGGTTTTGGTGGTTCAGAGCGCTGGATGGAACGCGCACGCGAGTCGTTGCGGGTTGTTTCCGAGACCCGCCTCAAACAGGTCTGACGATTAGTATCGGATATTATGTGTGTTAAGACAGTCTTTGGTGTGGTTAATTAAAGTGGATGGAATTGGTACATTTCCTTCTCATGATTCGATGTGATTGGCTAAAAAGAGAGCGTTGCAAAGTGAAAAGCAAAGCAATCATGGCAATGCCGTTGTATGGGGGTCGCGTGTTGGCTGGCGAAGACAGCGAAGAAGATGAAGAAGAAGAAGGTACTCAAGAATCAGGAGAATCAGAATGATTGAAAGTATCTTCAAACTTATGGTTGCTGTTTGGATAGAGTATGGCTTTGAGTTTAGTGCCATTTCCACTGGCCCACAAGCAATTGCCCCAACGCCAGCAGCTGATGACGATGACGATCAAGAAGACGGCAATGAAGACGATGAGGAAGAGCACGAAGAAGAAGATTCGTTGGAAGATACAGTCGATGGAGATATCAGGTCGCTTGAGGGAGACCACGCAGATCGCAGCGATGCTTCCACTCCACGAAGACCAGGCACTCCCCCGCTTGCACCTCCGTCCAAGACAGCAGAAGGAACCTCCGTCAAAGCCGATCAACCACGTGATGAAGGCATCTTACCATGGAAGCTGAACGGAACGGAGAATGGCATGGAGATCATGGCCGAAGCGATCTTTTCGAAAATGCAGATCTCCTTGGATTCATCGCTTCGGCGCATAGCAGAACTCAATGAGAGCCAGCAGGTACGCCATTTGGATAACGGCCGCAGCTCCCAGGAACCATTAACATCTGAAAGCTCTAACATACAGAGGTCTGTATGCATGTGTTTGCTTTGTAGCGCCTGCTTCAGGAATTGCAGACAGAGAATGAGCAGTTGGTGCAAACGGAGCAATTGGATCGGATCGATAGCGTGATGACCCAAATCCCAGAGTATGTGCGTAAAGTGCAACAGATTCGCAGTTGCATGACCGAAATCACGGCATCGCTGGACAAAATGCGTCGCAGAACGGAGAGCCTTCGGGTCGACGCCCAGTCCCGTAAGTCGTGAGCTTTTCTTTTTGCTGTAAGTGGCTGTTTTCACTGACACACCTGTGGTCATGGTTGTTACAATACTAGACGCCATCAAGAAAGCGAATCGCAACGAAGTGCTTTCCCAATGGAATAAATTATACGCTGCCAAAAGCGCCACATCCTCTGCTCCTGGCAGTTCATCTTGAGCTCCCAGATATACTCGTAATTAGTCGGATACATCCTGTGAAAACTCAATCGTACTTGATTGAATAGTTGATCCGATCCATGTGGCGTACTTTATCGAAGCATCCTCTCGTTCTCTCTCTTGTGAAGGAGGCAAAAGCAAGCAACCAAAGGAATCATGGCGGCCGCGCAACCAGCTGACAAACAGTCCAAAAAGCAGGAGAAAAAGCCGCTCAAGAAGCAGGCGAGCGTAGGGAACATCTCAGAAGAGATCGAAGATGATCTCAGCACGCTGCCCAACATGAAAATCGCCCAGTTGCACTTTGTGCTGCAGCAGAAACTCGCCAACCAAGTGCCAGCTTCTTCTGCCGAATTGCAGGAATTACAGGAAGATTTCATGCACTTACTGAAGCAAAACAGTGAGTTATCAAAGTTTCTTTCTGTCCGAAGTGTTTGCAACCGCCAGTGAGATGCAAGCTGTCTCTCTCTGCATGGAGACATTAACGATGGGATCTTGTGCTGTTCTTCCGCTGTCCCGTTGTTGCTCATATGGTGATGTGAACAGGAATGACACCATTCTACAAGAAAGTCTGTGAAGAATTCAAATGGTCTGTCGACGAAGTGCTGGTGCAAGACATGGACCAGCAAAACGAAGAAGAAATCAAGTCGTTGGACGACCGACTGGCCGACGCGACTCAGAACTTGGGCGACATTGAAGTGCTGGAAGCGCTTCTGGCCAAAGCGCGCATGTTTTCGCGCATTGGTGACAAGGAAGAAGCGCTCAAGGCCTTCCAAGTGGCCAGCGAAAAGCCCCAGTCCATCAACCAACGCATTCTGGTTGCACTGCACATCATTCGCATCGGGTTGTTCTTTTCGGACCTGGAACTGGTCGAAACGTACATCAAAAAGGCCACGGCGCTCATTGACGAAGGAGGCGACTGGGATCGCCGAAATCGTCTCAAAGTGTACGAAGGATGCTATTTGCTGATGACCCGCGACTTCAAAAAGGCCTCGCAGTTGTTTCAGGAGTCGGTCGCGACCTTTACGGCCACGGAACTGATGGACTACAAGACCATGATCTTCTATTGCGTCATCACATGTGTGCTCAGTATGAAGCGAGTGGATCTCAAGAAAAAGGTTACGATCAAACACACTTTTGCCGCGTGCGTGTGATGTGGGGGTTTGGCGGCGGTGCTGAATGGGTTTGTGATTGATGCCATGCTCTCAGATCGTGGATTCGCCCGAGATCCTGGCGGTGTTGAACGAGATTCCACATCTCGGTGACTTTCTCAATGGACTCTACGAGTGCCAGTACAAGCGTTTTTTTACAGCAATGGGTACGTTCGGGAGGTTTTGCTGGATGCTTACACGTTGCGTCTGATTCCGTTTGGAGTGTCTGACCGTTTGGGCTTGAAAATGCTGTGCAGTCGAGTTGCAGCCATACATTCTTCAAGACAAGTATCTCTCCACGCATGTTCGCTTTTTGTATCGCGAACTGCGGGTGTTGGCGTATGCGCAGTTCCTCGAAGCCTATCGAAGGTATGCCGATGCTTTCTGGTGGGTGATAGCCCGCACCACCGACATGCGGCTGACCACAGAACGTCATGATGAATATGTCAACAACAGCGTCACGATGGAGTCCATGGCGCGTGCATTTGGTGTTGGTGTGACCTTTTTGGACGCCGAATTGTCTCGTTTCATCTCGGCCGGACGACTGAACGCGAAAATCGACAAGGTGGCCGGCGTCATTGAGACCAATCGACCCGATGCCAAAAACGCACAGTACCAGGAAGCCATCAAGAAGGGCGACCACTTGCTCAATCGCATCCAGAAGTTGGCTCGTGTCATTCACGTCTAGACCAAATGCGAGAGGCTGTTGGTTGGCGCTTGATGTGGCTCATGACGGCGGTAGAACCAGAACAGGAAGAGTCTAAAGACGGAAGCGTTGTTCGTGTTGATCCGTTTGATCGAAAGTCAAAGCCCAAATCCAAAGCTCAAAATGCAAAAGAAAGAAAAGAGAATAAAAAAGACTACAGAACAGAAGCTCGCTCCAATTCGGTGTTGTGTGCTTGTTACAAGAGCAATTCCGCCACTGTCTCGGCCGGGATTTTGCCTGCGTGTTTGTTGCCATACGCTCGGATCAACGTCAGCCACTCGTGTTCACAGTACGGCTGGGAATTGCTTTCAAATAGCGCTCCGATTTGATGCGCATCGAGTTGCGTTCCGGCCGGTAACTCGCGCAATTGGCTGGCTAACGGCTGAGCCTGGGAACTTGCCAACTGGGCTTTGAGTTTGGTGAGCACATGCTTCTTGTCCGACTTTGGATACGTCTTGGGGTTGCTCTCCATGTATAGTGCACTGTGTTCATCCATTTCGTAGATCACAAAGATGCGACCCAAGAGGTTCACTTTGGCGCCGACATAGAAGTCATGGAGCCCCAGGTACTCCGGGGTCGCTGTAGAATGCTTGAGCGTCACGACTTCACCGTCTTTGATGCGTTTGACGCGTTGTCTCTCGAGGAATTTGCCGCCGACGATGCCCGAATTACGCTGCACGGGCTCCATCACGCTGATCATTTGGTCGGCGATCGTGATGGACACAATAAAGTTACGGTGGATGTCTTCGGGCTTGGTGGTCACGAGCCGAGCGCGGAACCGCAGCATTTCTTTGTTGTCTAGTTGCTCGACGCTTTTCATCGGTGCCTTTGGTAACAGATGGTAACATGACTGCAACGAGTCTTCTTCGGAACCGATGCCATTATGGGGAGGCGGCACAAACGCTGGGACCACTTTGGCTTCTTTCTGCAAGACAATGGCAGGCTCCAACGCCATGTTATGCTCACGGTACCACGTGCGCGTGGTCTCGTCCGCGTCCAGCAGCAGAATGTTGCGATTATAGATTGGAATGTGCTTACCGACGGCCAGGTCTTGCCATGTAAAGTACTCGATCGGCTTGTTTTTGCTGTTGTTGGACGATCCTTTGGGTTCTCCAGCCCGCGCACGTGCTTGCTGCTCGGCCATTTCTTCTTCGTGTTGCTGGTCTTTGCCGACCAACACGGCGGCACTCGCTTGTTGGGTGGGGTCTCGCGGCAGTTTGGTGCGGTTCAACAGCTTTGGGAACGGATCACAGCCAGAGTTGCGTTCATACTCTTCCAAAATCTCGATGGTACCGTCCGACAAAAAGTAATGCAGCACATAGATGTGTTCCATGCCGTACAACTGCTTTGTGTCGTCCCAAATGGCAAAAAACCGAAGCACATGGCGATCGTACTCCAGAAAGTTTTTGAGAAAGTCGCTGGGACGCGCGAATTTGCCCAGCCGCGCTTCCATAAAGGCTTTCATCGGATACTGCTTCTTGCCATAGTTCGCATTGGGATCCTGGCCCGTTTCGCGCGACATGTGGGCTTTGCGGATGTCGGTGTACATGTCCCGCGGGATACTCTCGTCCTCGGGCACAGAAATGCCCTGGGAGCTCAGAAACTCGCGGGAAAACGCGTCTGTGCTGAACAAATGGAACGATCTTCCATAAAACACCACTTCCTGGCCGACGTTGAGGTCCCGAAATGAGTAATACACCAAATGACCGCGTTCATCGCTTCCTGGCACCGGAATGCGATGGCGCTTGACAAAGTTGCCTTGCAAAATGCCGCTGTTTTCGATCTTGGGTTCGGTGATTTGAATGGTGTTGTCCTCCAGGTAGTACAGCACTTCGCATTTACGCACGCGGTAGTTCTCCATGTTGCTCTCGTGCACTGCTTCGAGGAAAAATGCGCCAAAGCGCAGCACTTTTTTATCGTTTTCAATGAAATTGGGGCAAAATGGCTTGGCGATCTGCAACAACTTGGCATTGCGGTCTTGCTCCAGTGTGCTGACATGGCCCTTGCCTTCGCGCTCCAGTTGATGAACATACACAGAGGCCGGGGTGGTGTTCATGCCCAGAGCATGGCCCTTTGTCTTTGGCGCCGTGTCGCCGTGACGACGAAAGATCATGGGCACATTCTTTTGTTTCTCCTTCACTTCGGGTGGGAAAGTCGGCATTTTGCGCGCACCTTCAGACCAAACAAAACAGAGGAACAGCAGCCACTTGGCTTTGGCTTTTTTTGCTTGAGCGCCGCCACTGCGCTGCTGCTGCGCTGCTGCTGGGTCTGATGAAGGCAAAAAAGCACCGACCAAAAATACCCAGTCGACTTCATCACCTGGTCAATGATCATTTGGGTTGAAACGGTTGCCTGGTGTGGCCCACACCACTTTGGAGAGGATCCGAGGAATCAGATTTAGAAACTGAGCCTCGTTCATTTCTAAACGACGTTGAGGGATTGAGGGATGGGATGAGGGACCACAAGGGATTTGATCGTTACAGTCTCAAAAGTAGATGGACCACCAGTAACTGTTCAACGATCACAAAAGCTTCCTTCCAACAAGCCATTTGCGTCGCGCGATCGCGGAGGTTGCTTTCGTTCTGGCCAATTGTTCGGTTCTTGGCTACTTCCCTGTGACTCACTCAATCGGTTGATGGCGAAAGACACCCACCCAATACGAGCTATAAACAGCTCATGAGACAAAGACAAGAAGACTCGGAAAGCTGCTTCAGTTTTGTTGAATGTGTTTCTCGTCTTGTTGTCGTCGACGTGTTTTCAAAGACCATCACACAACAAGGCAAAAAGCAAATCGACCCATTGGTGACTGGATGGCCACGTCGACAGATCTCACCGACTCACTGAGGTACCATGGACTGTTCTTAGAAATGCAACGGCCCATTTCTAAGTGCAACAAAGCCCAAGAGCAGATGGAGTCGTGGAATGGCGGGTCAGTTTCAAAAAGCTGCCGCTCTGCACAAGAGCCGAGCGTCGTGTGGATTTGTCATTGGAAACCCGAGGGATTGTGCGGTTCTTTTTGTTGTGGCTGGCAAAACGCTGTGACGTGCAGCAGTGAGAATGAGGCATTGGCCGGGGCTTTTTCTGGCGCTTGGCTCGCTACATGCGATTTCCGCCTTGGCCGCCAACATGAGTGAGTTTGTAGGTTGAGGTGTCGATCGTTTCCATGTGTAGAAGTGGGATTGTTTGGTGCTTTGGGAGGCGTTTGAAAATGCATTTTGGTGAAAGAGCTAAATGCCTTGGGGGGAATTGTTTGACGACGACGACGACAACCATGGCGGGTGGATGCGATGATGCGGTGGCTCGTGGGACCTCTTGTCATTCCCCCCTTGTTTCTTGTTGTTTGCCCGTGTAGCATGCTTTGAGCTTCCGCTCGTGGTGGTCTCGCCCGTGTCCCACAAACTGCCGACTGGCAATTGCGTGCAAAAGCCCCATCCGTCCACCGACTGCATGAAGGATCCTGTCACCGCCAACATTGAGATCGTTGATCATCAAGACGGAACAATGAACTGTCTAGAGGATCCGCGCACGAGTGTGCTGCCGGCTGTGGTGCACTACCGCGGTCAGTCGAGCCTGTACTTCAACAAGCACCAGTTCTCGGTCAAACTGAACCAGAGTGCGCCATTTTTGGGACTCCCAAGCGATCAGGACTGGATCGTCAACGGTCCATTCATGGATGGCACCATGCTTCGCAACCACCTGGGCCACTGGCTGTTTCGTCAGACCGGACGATGGTCGCCGCGATCCAAGCTCCTGGTCGTGTTCATTCGCGACGGGGTTGATCCAAAAGACCAGACGCCCTACTACAAGGGAATCCACTTGCTCATGGAGGAGATCACATACGGCCCAAATCGCGTTGGTCTCGCGCGACTCGACAAGGACTGCACCATCGACGAATTCAGCGGTGGATGGGCGTGGCAGAACAATCCGCTGCATTATCAGGATTTTTCGCCCAACATGGTCAACGACGACTACTACAACAACTTTGGCTTTGGCGAAAGGCCCGTGTTGATGTACCCGCCGGGCCAAGATCTAACTCAAAAGATGCGCGACTACTTTGTAGATCCTCGCTATGGGCCGCTTCCGCAATTGTATCGATATCTCTACGTCGGCATGAAGCAACCGGACGAATTGGAAAAGCATCTCGACATTGGCGCGTTTGTGGACTACTTTTTGCATTCGGAGATGTCGATGAACCAGGACGCGTATCGTCGCAGCGCGTTTTTCTTCAAGGACCGCAATGAGCCAATCAATGCAGGCCCTGTGTGGGATATGGACCTCGCGTACGGCATTGGCGCCATTCGAAATGCCGACTTTGGATGGCGCTACACGCCCTACCTGTTTTGGAAGCGATTGCTCTGTAACTACAAGTTCGTGGCTGTGTTGGCGACTCGTTGGCGCGAGCTGCGCAACCATGCATGGAGCGACGAGACCATTGCGAAATTCATCGATGACAGCGCGGCTCCCATCAGTCGTCAACTGAAGAATTGTGTGGGCAACTGGGCAAGTTCCGAACTCCAGTGTGCCAATGCGGGTGGGTCAGAAAGTGGCGCCTACCAAGACCTTGTCGAGTACCTCAAGAAGACCCTGAAAGCACGTTGCAAGTGGATGGACGAGCGGGTTGCAGGCTTTTACAAAGCCCTGGACACAGATTCCTGCGGCAAAGTGGGTTCACTCCCCCAGTACAATTGCGCGGCGGATGGCGACGACAGTGGCTGCTTGAAGGACCCCGAGAAATACATCAAAAATGCGGGTACACTCCCACCGATCCACCAACCATACAGTGGCGCCCAGTGCGTCGTCGACTCCAACCCCACAGGAGAGGAAGCCACGATCGACCATTGCTGGATGTCGGCAGGTGTGTACATGGGAGACGGGCAGACCAAACCTTTTTGCTCGGGCCATGGAGAATGTGACGATGGACCGCATGCAGTCTGCCACTGCAACAACGGCCTGGAGACATCGTCGTGTCTTCCCGAAGACCAAGATCTGGCCGAAAAGAAGAAGCAGCACGAGTACCAACTCACCCACTCGCCTTCCCCAGTGGCAATTGCTCCACCACCATCACCACCACCATCGACACCTCCTCCCCAGTCCCCCGAGCCCACCGCACCAGCGCAGCAGCTTCCGACGCCGACTCAACCAGCAACCCCACCGGCTGCCAAACAACCGACGGTTCCTCCCACACCCAAGAAAGAGCCGGCAACTGCGACCGAACGAGACCACCACACAGCCGCCAGTCCAAAGGCAACCAACAGCTCCTCAATGGGAAACCACCGTTGGCTTCAAGTCGTGGGGGCGCTGGTGCTGGTCGTGGGCGCCGTGTTGGTGTACAAGCGTCACAAACTGCAGAAGCGACGGGACCAGTACACCAAGATTCCTTTGAACGAGCGAGCGACCCAAGTGCACTACGGCTCCACCAACTGAGCCAAAGAGCGCCATCCAAAGAGCGCAATCCACTGGCTCACAGCACGCGATCTTTTGACTGCATCTTCTTTTCCTCCCATCCGTTACATGTTGAATCTCTAAAGTTGCGTTAACGTTTCCTATGAGCCAATCAGAGGGCTTTGTTAAGTTGCGTTTCCCAGGTCATGTGGATCCTGCAACTCAGGTGGGTTGGCTCACTTTCCAAAGCGAGCTTGGGATGACAACGCTACGAGTCTGCTGGCTGGTGCTTGGGCCCTTCTTGTGGGGCGGCGCCCATGCGGCGTCAAGTGAGTTCTCTCTCTCTCTCTCTTTGCGTATTCTTCCCACTGGTTGATTCTGATTCTGATTCTGATTCGCTCTGTCGGAGGACACACTCACAGCCTGCTTTGAGCTGCCCATTCTCGTCGTCTCGCCCGTGTTCCGCAACTTTCCGACGGCCAATTGCCCGCAAAAGCCGCACCCTTCGGTCGACTGCATGAAAGAACCGATCGCGTCCACACTGGAAGTCATCGACCACAGTGACGGAAGCATCAACTGTCTAAGCGACCGCCCCACCAATGTGTTCCCAGCCGTCGTCCACTACCGCGGCCAATCCAGTTTGTACTGGGAAAAACACCAATTTGCCGTCAATTTGAACCAAAGTGCCGAGTTTCTGGGGATGCCCTCGGAGCGAAAGTTCATCGTCAACGGACCTTACATGGACGGCAGCATGTTACGCAACCACTTGGCCCACTGGCTGTTTCGTCAGACTGGACGATGGTCGCCTCGCTCGCGGCATCTCGTAGTATTCTTTCGAGGCGTCCAGGAAGCCAGCGATGGTAATCCTGTCTACAAAGGAATCCACTTGCTCATGGAGAAGATCGCGTACGGGCCCAACCGCGTGGGGCTGGCCAGTCTCAACAAGGACTGCAACGTGGATGAGTTCAGCGGCGGTTGGGCCTGGCAGAACAACCCGCTGCACTTTGGCGACTACTCGCCCAACCTCGCGAACGACCAGTACTTTGCCATGTTTGGCTTTGGCGAGCGACCGGTGCTGATGTACCCGCCGGGAAGAGATTTGACCCAGAAGATGCGCGACTACTTTGTGGATCCTTCCACGGGGCCCATTCCTCAATTGTATCGATACCTCTACGAGCACATGAAGCAACCGGATGATCTGGAAAAGTACATGGACATTGGCTCGTTCGTGGATTACTTTCTGCACTCAGAGATGTCGATGAACCAGGACGCGTACCGTCGAAGTGCGTTCTTCTTCAAAGACCGAGGACAGCCCATCAACGCCGGGCCAGTCTGGGATATGAACCTTGCATACGGCATTGGTGCCGTCAACAAAGTCGACATGGGTTGGCGATACGTTCCGTTTGCGTTTTGGCGACGGCTGATGTGCAACTACAAGTTTGTTGGTCTGTTGGCCTCGCGGTGGCGCGCGTTACGGGCAGGGCCGTGGAGTGACGAGACCATTAGCAATTTCATTGATGACAGTGCCGCGCCACTCAAGCGCCAGCTGGGCAACTGCTATGGTGACTGGACCAGTGAAGCGCTTCAGTGTGCCAACGTGGGTAACGGCAACAAAGGATCATATCAGGAAATTGTGGATTATCTCAAGGAGGCAGTTCAAGCCAAATGCAAATGGATTGACGAGCACATTGCCACGTTTTACAAGCAACTGGATCCAGGCGTTTGCGGCTTTGTGGGCGAATTCCCCAAATACAATTGCGCTGCCAACGGAGACGACGATGGCTGTTTGAAGAACCCCGAGAAGTACATCAGTGCGGTCCAATTCCCGCCAGTTCGGCAGCCGTACAGTGGGAAGCAATGCGTGCCAGGCTCCAACCCGACCGGTGAAGAAGCCACCATTGATCACTGCTGGCTGTCGGCCGGAGTGTACATGGGTGGAGGAGGTGTGTCACCATTTTGCGCGGGCTTTGGGACCTGTGAAGGTGGTCCTGGCGCCGTGTGCAAGTGCGTGAACGGAATGCCCACCAACTCGTGCTTGACGGTGGAAGAGGACCTGGCCGAGAAGAAGCGAGAACACGAATATCAGCTCTTGCATTTCCCTCCCAAGAGCAGCACCACTCCTTCGCCTGCAGAGAGCCCCAAGCCAGAAGCGTCAGCTTCGCCTACTGCTGGCGAAGACAAACCTCACAGCTCTTCTTCAACCTCAAATTCCACCAACACCGCACCAACCAAGCAGAAATCTTCTATTCATCCGGGTCAGAACAACTCCCAATCGCATGGCTTTCTGGGTTATCTCGTGCTCTCGTTGCTTGCTGTGGTTGCCATGGCTGGTGCGTGGCTGTACTACCGACGTTGGCAGAGATCAGGGGCTAGCGGAGAATACACCCGGATCCCGGTCAGCGATGGCGCCACGCGGGTCGATTATGGCAGCACGCGATCTTAACCCGATCCAACTGCTAAATATGATCTCCCTAAACACGAGTTGGCTTGCAGTTGCTGGCGTTGACGTCGTTTCGCAGGTCTCGTGGACTTGAAGAAGGAGTCGAAGAAAGCAGAAGGTTCTCCGCTGCGGACGTTACGCCCGGCGCGCGTTTAGTTCTTTTTTGATTGGGGTCTCTGTCTGACTGCCTGCGCGTGACAGTTGAGCTGAGCTGGTGCCGATCTTTCGGGGCAAAAGCTGTTTTTGGCTTCTTCTGCCTGAAAGCCGTTCAGCGGGAAACCAACCTCCCCACCCAACCAACTCAGCGCTTCTGTTGCTGCTGACGACGACGCACCACTTCCAAACACCACCAAAGCTTCATTGTTTTTCTTGGCAGGACCCACCGAAGCCACACCAGTTGACCAACAACCCAACAACGCAGGTCTTCAAGATGCGGGTAACAAACCACTTGCTGGTGCTGCTATGCGCTTTGGTCTCCACGACCGCCAGTGTCACTGCCCAGGAATGCTATGAGCTGCCGGTTCTTGTCGTGTCGCCATTGTATCGCAACTTTCCCACGCCCAATTGCCAGCAAAGGCCGCATCCGTCCAAAGACTGCATGAAAGATCCCATCGCATCCACGCTGGAAGTCATTGACCACAACGACGGCACACCCAACTGTCTGAATGACCCACCCACCAGCGTGCTGCCAGCGGTGGTGCATTATCGCGGTCAGTCCAGTCTGTACTGGAGCAAGCATCAATTTGAGGTCGATCTGAACCAGAGTTCGCCGTTCTTGGGGATGCCGTCGGAGCGCAAGTTTGTCGTCAATGGACCCTTCATGGACGGCACCATGCTGCGCAACCACTTGGGCCATTGGCTGTATCGTCAGACTGGACGGTGGTCGCCTCGCTCGCGCCATCTCGTGGTTTACTACCGCGGGATTCCGGAAGCAACCGACGGCAAGCCGTTCTACAAGGGCATCCACTTGCTCATGGAGAAGATCGCGTACGGGCCCAACCGCGTGGGGCTGGCCAGTCTCAACAAGGACTGCAACGTGGATGAGTTCAGCGGCGGTTGGGCCTGGCAGAACAATCCGCTGCACTTTGGCGACTACTCGCCCAACCTCGCGAACGACCAGTACTTTGGCATGTTTGGCTTTGGCGAGCGACCAGTGTTGACGTACCCACGCGGCAAAGACTTGACCCAGAAGATGCGCGACTACTTTGTGGACCCCACGACAGGACCGCTTCCGCAGTTGTACAAGTACCTCTACGAGCACATGAAGCAGCCGGATGATTTGGAAAAATACCTGGAGATCGGGTCCTTCGTCGACTATTTTTTGCACACAGAGATGTCCATGAACCAGGACGCGTACCGCCGAAGCGCGTATTTCTTCAAGGACCGCAATGAACCGATCAACGCCGGACCAGTCTGGGATTTGAATCTCGCGTACGGAAGTGGAGCCATTCGCAATGCCGACTTTGGATGGAGCTTTGGTCACATGTTTTGGAAACGTCTGACCTGCAACTACAAGTTTGTGGCGCTGCTGAATTCCCGGTGGCGCGCGTTGCGAGCAGGACCCTGGAGCGACGAAACCATTGGCAAGTTTATTGACGACAGCGCCGCGCCGCTCAGTCGTCAACTGGCCAAATGCTCGAGCGATTGGCAAACCAATGATCTCCAATGTGCCAACGTGGCTTCAGGCAACAATGGCGCGTACCAAGACCTCGTGGACGCACTCAAGACCACGGTAATTGCCCGATGCAAGTGGATGGATGCGCGGATCACCTCGTTCTACGCGCAACTCAATACCACCATATGCGGATATGTGGGCGAATTGCCGAAATACAACTGTGCGGCTGATGGTGACGATGCCGGGTGCTTGACGGATCCTACGCAATACAGCAACGCCGTGCCGTTCCCCGCGATGCATCAGCCCTACAACGGCAAACAGTGCCAAGTGGGTGCCAATCCAACCGGTGAAGAAGCGACAATCGATCACTGTTGGTATTCAGCTGGCGTGGAGAATGGCATCCTGCCGTTTTGCTCTGGATACGGTCGTTGCGAAGGTGGCCCTGGTGCGGTCTGCTTGTGCATCAACGGTCTTCAGACGTCTTCGTGCCTGCCGCCTGAACAGGATCTCGCGGAGAAGCAGAAGGAGCATCAGTATCAGTTGACTCGGTCTCCGTCCCCAGCTGCTAATGCGCCAAGTCAACCATCGTCACCTTCTGCGTCCACACCTTCGATTCCGCCATCTTCTTTGGCAACATCCCCACCGCCAACCCCGTCTGCTTCGACCAAGATGACGACCGAGCCATCGACCAAGCCCCACAAGCCCAAGCTTTCGACTCAGAACCAAACGAACACGAAAGCGCTTCAGCTGTTCACGTTCATGTGTCTTGTTGTCGTCGCGGCAGTGGCCGGGTGGTTTTACAACCGGCGATTGCGGCACATGAAGAGCCAGGAGTACATGAAGATTCCGTTGAATCTGAACGAAGAAGCGCCGTTGAGTCGAAGTCACTACGGCACCAACTGATCTGTGGTTTCATTCTTTTTTTGTTTTTTGCAAGCGTTGACGTGAGAGATTGATAGTCAGGAAGAGACGACGAAGGATCGCGACAGAATAATGCTGCATACAAAACACCTCCATCCTCATACCCTTTTGATTTGGAGTATCTACTGATTCGAGCACACCTGCTTGCCTCAGTGCGCCAGCGGAAGTGGCCCGTGGTGAACTACTTTTGTCCGGGCGAGGTCTGTAGCACGCAGAAACTACAGAGGCGTCCACATGCTGCCAGTTGGTTTATCGCTCACAACAGGCAACGTTGCAGGTCGGCTCATCCATGCCATCCGATCCATTCTATCCATCGCATATAGCTCGCGATGTCCATTGGGAAGCGTCAACTCCAAGCACACACAACAACGTTGGCCCAGAAAAGGCGCAGAACGACGACGCAACGGAACGGAACGGTCCGTTGCGTCGTCGTTCTGCGCCTGGAAGCGACGTCACGCGACGCTTCACGAGCGTCTCATGCAGGCGAATCATCGCTGCATCTTGGAGATTCTCTTCTCCTGGAATTGAAGTGCATCAAGATACGGCGACTCTCCAGACTCTGCCACGTGCAGCCAACGCAACTTCTTGGGGCATCTTTCAAGGGAGCAAGCAGCTTCATTCCTGTCCGTTTCAGATATGGGTCGTGGTCGTATTGTTTCCACGCACACGGTACATGCAAGCATACCGGTTCAAACTACGGTTTTGATTCTGTCTCCTCTGCCGGAATGCGTATCCCCTGGTTTCTGGTTGCACCCCATGCATTTGTATGGTAGGTACCGCGCTGGGACCCAGGGGGGATGCGTTCACCCACACCCCTTCCTACCCCTTCGCATGATGGATAACAGCACCCACCACTCCACCAGCCAGCTCCGTTTCCTACAAAAGAATGGTCTATTTCTATATTCAGATCTTCTTTCGCATGCACCAATCATTTCATCTGATTCGGATTGGATCGTGAGGCGATGGTTGCTTTGGTTTCGGTACGTCCAGCAGTTACTGTATCTTGTAGTACTGTACAGGCGTAAAAGATCTTGTTTTGGCCAGTCAAAGGTGCCACTCATCTTTTCTTTTCCTTCTTTTTTTTTTGTTGCTTCTTCTCTTTCAGTTGGTTGGTTGCTCTCTCTCGGGGGTTCTTTTTCTTCCAGTCACTTTCGGTTGCCGTTGTCTCTTGCTCGCTTGCTCTTTCCTTTCCTTTCCTTTCCTTTCCTTTTGGCCAATGTCATTTCGGCTTTGGCACCCTCCAAGGCAACCTCTCTCCGCCGCCGCCCCCCCCCCCCCTTCCCCCCACCCAATTAAGCGGCAGTTGGGCACCGCCACGGCAGACGCAGAAGCAGACGCAGACACTTGAGCAAGATGATCCGCCAAACCGTGCTAACCCTGGTGCTGTTGGCACCATTCCTCTCTGCTGGCTGGGCTGAGACGACTTCTTCCACAACTCAAGTCACGGATCCAAAAGAACAGTGTAGGTTACCCATTTCTGACGCTGTCTGCATTTCAACGCCCCCTCCGCTTCTTTTGGGACGCGAGCCAGGAGTCTGACTGTGAATGCTGTTGCTGTGTGCGTTGATAAGTCTGCTTTGAGTTTCCGATTGTGGTCGTGTCGGCCGTGGACACGAGTTTTCCCGATCCGACCTGTAACCAAGATCGCTACCCAGCCGCCGATTGCTTGAAAAAGCCCGTGCAGACACTTGTGCAGGTGGTGGACCATGGCGACGGCAAGAAGAATTGCTTTTCGGACCCGCCGACCCAGACATACGAGCACGTCAAGGCCAATTTTCGTGGTCAGACCAGTTTGTTCTTCCCAAAGCATCAGATGAACGTGAAGTTTCCAGAGCACACGCCGTTCCTGGGCATGCCCCACGAGAAGAATTTCATTCTAAATGGTCCTTATCTGGACTGCACACTGCTGCGAAACCATCTTGCGCACTGGCTGTATCGTGGCACTGGCCGCTTTTCTTCCCATTCGCGCCATGTTGCCATGTTCTTCAAGCCTGATCCAGCCCAGAAAGAACCCCAGTACGTCGGCATTTTCTTGTTGTTGGAGAAGATCGGCTATGGCAAGAACCGCGTGAATCTGGCCAAACTGGATACCACGTGCCGAAATCAAGAACTGAGCGGCGGATGGGCTTGGCAGAACGATCCACTATCGTTCCATGCGTATTCGCCCAACATGGTGATTGATCAGTACCAGAATGAGTTTGGCATGGGCGAGAGGCCTGTTTTGGTGCACCCAGATGGTGGCGACCTTTCCCAGCGTATGCGAGACTACTTTGTGAACACCAGTACGGGCTTTTTGCCGCAACTGTATCGTTTTCTCTGGCATAACATGACCAATCCTGATGGACTCGAAGCGCATCTGGATTTGGGCTCGTTTGCGGATTATATTTTGCACACGGAAATGTCGCTCAACGTGGATGCCTACCGTCGAAGCACTTTCTTCTTTAAGGATCGCAACCAGCCCATCAACGCCGGGCCCATTTGGGACATGAACCTGGCGTACGGCAATGGCGCCAGACGCGAGTTTCGAGATTGGATCTACCCGCAGTATACCTACTGGAAGCGTTTGATGTGCAACTACAAGTTGGCGTCGCTTGTGATCCAGAGATGGAAAACGCTTCGCGATTCTGCCACTGGACCCTGGAGTGACAAGTCAATCACCAACTTTATCGACTCGAACGCGGCACCAGTCTTTCGACAACTCAAGAAGTGCGCCAGCGACTGGCGAAGCAACGCCCCACAATGCGCATCGGTCAGTATGTTGAATTGCTCGGGCACATATGAGTACCAGATCAACGACTTAAAACAATCTGTATTGAACCGAAGCCATTGGTTGGACGAGCACATTCTCGACGTGTACAAGAAACTGGATGGTGGTGTGTGCTCTGGAGTGGGTGACCTTCCACAGTACAACTGCGCCAAGAACGGCAACGATTCTGGCTGTCTGACCAACCCAGAAGCTTACTACAAGGCCGTGAAATTCCCTCCGATTCGCAAGCCATACGATGGCCCATCCTGTGGTGCACAGCTTTCCATGCGCAAACTGGTAGCGTCGGATTCCAATCCAGACTATGACAAGCCTGCCGTTGACCATTGCTGGCAGTCGGCTGGCACATATGTATATCCCGAGCAAAAAGGCGTTCGAGACAGCACGTTGAAACTCTTTTGTAATGGTTACGGTACGTGCGAGCAAGGTCCTGGCGCGAAATGCGTCTGCAACAAAGGAATTGATGTGGTAAACGGAAGTTGCGAGCGCATCGATGCGGAGTACCATCGACGAAAATCTGCGATGATCCTGAAGCAGAATGCCCAGCCAGCGCTTTCATTTACCATGAATGCGGCTTTGTTTGGGCTGATGGTGACCATGCTTGTTTTCGGAGCCATTGTTAGTGGCTTTGGACGCTCTCGTTTCCGCTGGCGCCGTGGAAGTGCCCAAGCGACACGCCTCAATGCTTATCGTCCTGTGCAGTACGGTAGTGTGGAGCACCAGCGCGAATTCCATTCGCCTCCGCCATCCCACATGCTTGGAGCGCGATCGTATGGCTCGCCACAGTGAGCAGAGTGGAGGTCAGGTAACAAGACCTAATTCAAAGGGAAGAAGACAGAAGAGAACAATTGTGCATGCCGTGTGTGCAGGTTTTGGACGAGCAAGAACAAGTTGAGAGTTTCATGTAACATGTTTTCGTTTGCTTTTCAGTTAATTGTTGCTTGAGTTGACATGATGGGTCTGGTGTGGTCACACCAACTTGATACTGAAGATTGGTGTCCTAAACACAAGTTGCACTTGGTCCCAGCTGGCCGTTGCTTAGCAGTTAGGCAAATGGAGCATGTTTCTTGTGAGGCTGTTGATGTGGCAGCTCCTTGCGCCATATGTCGGAATGGCATTTGATTGGCTGATCGGTGGCTTCCAACCGAGAAACAACGGCGCCAGCTGCCGTTGGGAATGGAAAAGCGTGGCAGCAGCTCACCAGAATTCCACTCCTTCCAAAGTGCTTTTCGACTGTGAAGTGCCGTCTATCTGGTCAACGTGAGCCAAGTCGAGTTCCGGCGTGGCAGCTGGTGCTTGTAAGTGCCAAGGGTTTGTTGGAAATCGTCCTCCCAGCCGATCCGCCGACTAAAGCAGGTGGAGTAGGTGACTGTCAAACTCCAGTGTGTATATTAGCCAAGGCAAAGAGTGCAAGTCAGGCTGTTTCTTGGCATTCTATCAGCAAGTGGCTGTGAACCATCAACCCAAAGCATCCAGAGAGCAATCACTGGTCCGTTTGTATAGAACTGGTTGACCAGGTTCCTGGGTTTGCCACTTGTCCCACACGATCGGCTAAAGGACAGCCAAAAAGAGTCAGTTGGGTGACCCTCTAAAAACTCTGAGTTCTAGCGCTCGCTTTTGGCGTGGGTGGGCTCAGTTAGGTAGTTTATTGCTGAAAGCACAGTGCTTTCGTGTGGAGCTGATGCTAAGAATGCCGAGAATGCAGCGAGAATTGCGCACAGGCACCCAGGCCACCACTGGCGACATTGTCGGCGCGTTGTCTGGCAGTGGCACGACAGCCACTGAGCCTACGACCACCACCACAACGCCCACAACAACCACTATGATAAGTGAGTCTAGCGGTAGTGCTTCAGGCACCACCGACACGACGACCACCAGCTCTTCGACCATCGGACCAATTGAACCCGAGACGGTCGCACCCGTCGAGGTGGTCACCAACAAAGGAAATGACCAGGCAACCAACACAGACACGCTTACGCCACCTTCGGGCCAATCTGGCTCGCCAAAAGACCCCTCCAAAAGCTCCAGCAGTGCCATTGGTGCCACCACCAACAAAGCCAGTTCAAGCGGATCCAAGACAATGGTCACCATCACATTCGTCGTCGGCGCGCTTGTGATCATCGCGTTGACTATCGTGTTTGTGCGCAAGAGACGAAAAGTGCGCAAGGGCAAATTTACCACCAACTCGACGATGTTTTCGCCCCATTTCTCGCCCACAGACAACAACCAAAAGCTCGATGAAGGCAATTTCACTGTGGCTGCGCCGTCGATTGTGTCGGTGCAGGCATCCCAGGCGCGAGTGACTCGCGTTTCCCACGCAGAGTCTCGAGGCGACGCCAGTGCTTTCCAGTTCAACCCGGAAGTCAGTCCGGCAATGAAGTTTAAACCAAGTTTTGCGCCGTCGACCTCCACGGCCAGCAGCATTCAATTCAATCTCGGTCCAAGCAGTTTCGTTATGATGGACATGCCGCAGTCCACGATGTCTAAGCCGAGCGAGGTGCCGTCCGACTCGACCGCGAGCTCGTTCTCAACAGGCTTTTCGATCGGTGATTCTCGAGGGACAGCGCTTGAGATGAGCTCCATCATGGGTGATGCCAATGGAATGGAACCCATGATCAAAATCATCGCCAGTCCGGTTAGTGTGCTCTCTGAGACCATGACTGATGGTTCTCCTGTGGCAGTTGTTGCAGCTCCGTCTCCTGTTCCAGACCCAATTCCAGAGGCGGCTCTGGTTGCTGCACCAACCACCGCAGATTCGGCTCCAGCACCGGCCCGAAAGAAGCTCGTGGATCTTCGACAGTTCTCCTCCAGAGAGCTCTTAGATGTGACCGCTGCCACAAAGCAGAACGCACCCGATCGGTTTTCCAACAACAGTCTGCACGACAGCGAGTTTGGTGACTTTAGCGCGCTTCCAAAAGGGCAGGAGCCAGTGAAACCGGACCAACGTTTGGGCCAAATCGGCGAGAGCCATGTACATGAAATGGTGCCTCTGCCTGGGCTTGCAGGTGCCGTGCCTCTACCTGGACTCGCTGGAAAGCCTGATAGTGGAGACCCAGAGGATCCGGGCCCGTCCGAGTCGGTGATTTCGTTTTATTCCGAAGCCAGCACTGCAGATGCCAGCGACGAAGTGAGCGATTTGCCGACCCCCAAGAAAAACTCCGAAGTCATCGAGATCCGAGCCAACGCCGATGGCAACAAGGAGTTTTGGATTTAAGTGGACAGCTGATTCTGATTCTCTCTTTGCAGTTGTTAGAGCAAAGAGCTTTGGCAGAAAACGTCATCAGTATTTGAGAAGAGACCGAGTGTGTGTGCGTGATCATGGAGGAAGAATGGTTGTCTTATCTATGCAAGTGTTACGTCCAAGTTGTGAGTGAAAAACAGGATTGTTAGTCTTGAACGGTATGAAACGACTTGTGTGTGCCTCCTTGTTGTCGACACCAAAACAAGCGACGATCGCGTCCAGAACGGACAAGATGGCAAAAGATATCTATTGTCACACAAAACAGCTCACTAAACGACTCCACGGGGTTGCAGCTGGATCTACGATTCTGTTTACACATCACCACCATCAAAACACTTCACACAATCTGAGCGCCCAGAGGCACGTCGTCATCAAAATCTTTGCTCTCGCGTCGCTTCAGTTGGGTCTCGTGAAGAGACGTCGCAAGTGGCCGTGACTCGATGCAAATCTCTTGGACTTGGGCGTCTTCAAACCCAAAGGAATCACCGTGCCCATCGATTTCGGCATCCGTGTCGATGTCCGTGTCTAAGGACGTTGTCGGTAGTTGCGCGTACTTGGAGCTTGTCGAAGTGGTCGTCGATTCCTCCGACTCTTGTTCCCGAAAGTTCTTGAGAAGCGTGTACAAGAGCATGCCACAGGTCGCCAGCACCAGGCCAAACGCGTTCACAGCTGAGAGCCGATCATGGAAAATCATGACGGCTAGAAGCACTTGGGTGACATCCTTAAAGCTCCCAGCAATGCCTAGAGACAGCGCTGAAGTCTTTTTCACGAGCGTGATCTCAATGAAAATCAACGCAAAGGCAAGACATCCGCCGCACAGGATCAACGCCAGTGAGACGGCACCGAGTTGCAAATCCTGAACAAACTTGGACTGCAACAACGGCTTGGTCTCGGTGGCCAACACAATCGGCACGAGTCCAAACGCACTCGCTGGGGAAATGTAGTACACGACGGCGATGATTCGATTGGATCCAGGGTCCATTTGCTTGAGTAACGACTGGGTCAGCACCCATTTGAGGGTACCAATGATGGATGCTAGCAGCACGAGCCAAAAGCCGTGGTAGTTGAACTCGGTGGAGCCAAAGCTGCCAAGGGCGATCCCTGAGGAGATCAACACGATCACAGAGAACAAGGCGCACGAAGCCCGCTGATGGCCCAAAAGGATCGAGAACAGCAGATTCCAGACGTTGCCACCCGACTTGACAATGGTGTAAAAGGTCACCGTCACGTAGAAGAGCGAGTAGTTGGAGAGCATGATGTCCACGGCAGTGCACAATCCGATGGGAACTGCGAGGCGCCAGTACGGTCTGCTGGCCAACGGCTTGATTTTGTTAGAGCTGATGCTGCAGGCATCTACCAGACGCGACAACAAGAACTTGGTGAACATGTTGAGACACGTCATGGTCGTGGAAAATGGAAAACCCGAGTGCGCAAAGTCGCGAAGAAACCATCGATTGAAGAGCGTCATGCCGATGGCAATGGCGTACCAGAGAATCACCAGGAAACTCACTTCCAGCGCATGCGCCAAGACCTTGTAGTAGCGAGCATTGCTGGTGTCCATGCTGGAGCCTGCGTTGCTGGAGGAAACGTTGGCGGCGCCATCGAGTGCTTTCTTCTTGTGCAATTGCGTGAGCGACAGTCGAAGACACAGCGCGAGACACAGTAGCGCAGAAGTCACAATGCAGAGAACCCACGTGTTCTGATGCTGTAGTTCCATGGGCTTTGAAGTGCGGTGGCTCGACGTGTCGGCACTGGCACTGGCACTGGCACTGGCACTGACACTGACACTGACACTGGCAGAAGTGGTCCACCTAAAATGGTCGCTCAAGCTTGATGAGGCAGCAAAAGAGTTGCGGAAAGCAGGGGTAGAGCGTCCACTAGCTGTCGCGTTCTCCACTGCACCCAAAGGGCCACTTGAAGAAGAATCAACTGCAAGCGCGCTTGCTCGAACGAAATCGCCTGCGCTCGACGCAAGAGTTGCAGTCGTTGATGGGAGTCCAGCGGAGAAGACCAAGGCGAACAAGAAGAGGAAGAAGACGAGGATGGGGACGCCAAAAGACCCACGCGCTTTGACTACTGGGCAGCTGGTGGATCGAGTCGCTCTTGTAAAAGCAGTAGCAAGAGAAGAGCAGCGCTTCCACCACCCTGCGACCCCCTTGCAGCTCATTCACGGTACGATCCGACCTCCCAAGAGAGCTGGTTGCCCAGAGGCTACTATTTGGTACTTCAATAGTAGCCTCTTGCTGACACAAAAAAGCAGTTGGGTATACGGGCGCCAAGTTGTTTTCGGTGAACCAGCTGGTTGCAAACCAACGCTTTGTGATGGGATCGCCGTCAACATAAAACGACGCTGTAGGAGCGTGAGAGATGCTGACAGGAGCTGACAGTGCGCTGGATTCTTTCTTCTTCTTCTTCTGGTTCTTCTAATTGTCTTTTCTCCTCTCTCGCTTCCTCTCTCTCTTGGAATCTCTTTGGATCGCTGTGCCGCCCGCCTGCCTGCCTGCCTGCCTGTCTGCTTGACTATGTCTGTTGCCTGGGTTCTACGTTGTGACATCTCCTGCAAAGTGAGCTAAAAGCTCGAACTTCGCGCGATCCGTAACGAAGGAACTTCTTTTTCCATGGCCTCGTATGCCGCGATCGTGTCTGCTCGCTCGCAGTAGCCGTTGGCGGGTAGAGTGTACGCAAAGCATCGAATCAGATCGTTCTCCAATGAGTCATGGGCCTGGGACGACACGGACAGCGAATTGGCCAGTTGCTGGCGGTTGACGGCCTTTTCACGAATGCTCTCGCTGAGCACTTCTTTGCCGCGAAACTGACGATGGATCAGATGCGGGATCAAATCCGCCTTGATGCTGGCTAAGTACTTCTTCTCCTGCAGCAGATCCAGCACCCAATGGGAAAACACGTAGAAATGCGCGTCGTACAGGTCCGAATGCAGCACGAAATTGTTCTGGCGCTTCATCAGCGTCTTGTTGATGTAAATATCCTCCATCATGTGCACGGCCTGGCTGAGGTACACCACGCGGTTGTCCTTGTGCACGAGTCCGATGCAGTCAGTCAGATCTTTGTCTCTTCGTGGCTTTTCGCCCTTGACTTTCACATTGGAGCTTTGTTTGAGCAGCATTGTGACGCTGGCGTCGTTGATGCGATGGCAATCTGCGAGGTTGTGCACCACGACGTCGGTGATGAGGTCTCCCGCTAGCACCATAAAGTCGCTTTTAATCTTGTCGCTGATCTCGCGAAGCGCTTCGGCCGTTTCGCAGTTTTCTTCGACTTCGCAGATCTCGACGAGGATCTTTCCGTCGTATTCGCGACTCACATAGTCCTGGATTTTGGCCAGCATGGAACCCACGGTGACCACCAGCACTTGCGTGAAACCCGACTTTTCCAGCAGATTCAGCTGGTACCAGAGAAGTGGCCGTCCGTTTGCTGGCAAAAGGCACTTTGGTGTGTCTTCCGTCAACGGATACATGCGGATGCCACTGCCTCCGGCCAAAATAATCGCTTGAAACTCGGCCGCCATGCTCACTCTTGTTGCTGCTCCCCAGGGTGCCGCTTGCTTGTTGGTCGCTTGGTCCAATTCACTCGGACTTTACTGAGTACTCCGATCAAGTACGACAGGTGTGAAGGAATCCCGTGTGTGCCACACACTCCGGATGCCACACCAACTAGCACATCAACTTGGACCACCAAACGACGCAAAAGCAACAACCCAGAAGGTCCAAGCCAAGACGGGTCTTTGGCTGATGGCAAACGGCCAAGACGTGGCATGAGTCATGAATCAGAAGATGTAAACCGATTCTTCTATTTGAGACGTTTCCACTCGTGTTTTTGACACTGATAGAAATGCTTTGGATGATTCGTTTTGCTGCGGGAACAGGAGCGCGTATTGCTGGAGAACCAGAGCATGGATGAAGCCTTCGATGTGGACGACGACATGCGCATGAGGTGAACGCAATGGAAATGGATCGAATGGACCTTTTAGCACATTGATTGGTTGACAAGTTGCTGGTTTGTGTGTGGAGAGCAGCGTGGACACGAACGCTTCGACTTCACCCAAGCGATCGGAACGTGAGGACATACAGCTTGGCCCAGGAACTCTTTGGATATCGCCTCCATTTGACATTCAGTTGTGTCGTAGGAGCAAACAGTCGTTTCAGCGAAAGCGATGATGAAAGCAGCTTCACGAGTCTCGAGAGTCTGAGTTTGTCACCGTCTAAGGCTCGTCACGCCGGGAACCCACTCACCAGTCTCAAGTTTGCTCGGGAAGGATTCCACGAGAATGAAGAAGAAACCCCCGAAGATGCAGAGGACGACGATGAACCTCCTGAGATCCCTGGAAGTCCTCTTGCAAGAATGGCCACCACAGGGTCGTGCGACTCTCCTTCTCCTGGTACATCGAAGCAGCTGCTTCGAGACGAGAATGGACCGCGTGCACCAACAAAGACACTCGCCTCTTCTTCGCACAGTGATCTGAAGTTTGAGAGCAAGCAATTGCAGACAAAGGTTGACATTTTGGTGCTTCCAGAAGAACAGGAGGAAGATGAAGACGACGAGCACGCTCAGAACGAGTTTGCGCATGCAGATTTGGAGGTGCAGATGCTTCAAGAAGCCGAAGCCAAGGGTTCCAACTCCTCTCAACAACAAACCAAACGGCCGCCCACTGGCTCCATTAACATAGAACCGACTCACGATTGCCTGGAGAACTATCGCGATGTTGTCCCACAAGAAGTGTTTGCGATCTCCCAACAGAAGAAAAAGGAAAAGTCTATGTTCCCCCCAGATGTGCAACAGCTTCTTCAAGTGAGTTCATTGTTGTTGTTGCCTTTCATTCATGAAGACTTGGAAGAAGCTGAGACTGAGAGGCTATCTGGGTGACTGGCTGGTTGGGGGTTGAATGAATGACGGCGGGTGGTCGCAGTGCATGCGCGACTACCAACCCGAGTCAACCGAGTTAGAACCCTCGTTGGAACCCTTCTTTCCGGCGTTTTTGCCAAGTGCTGGTGTTCCTTTCGATGGAATTCACCTTCTGCGGCCTTCATCGTACACTTTGGAGCGCGAACAACCGTCAGACCCACCAGCAAATCCAAAAGGCGATGAGGAGAAAGATGCGCAAGAAGAAGAGGACGAGGAGGAAGAAGACTGGGAGCCAGGCATTTTGTATTTGAATGAGCTCTGGGACCAGTCCGATCCTGCCGAAGTGGAGTTGTTGATCCACCAGAATCAAAAGACTTCGACGCGACTGAGAGAACGATATGTTCATTGGTAAAAGATCTTGGCAGTCCAGAAGGCTTGGGACACCAGATGACTCACCAAGTGTTCATCGTTTCACTGTAGCATCGACGACGCCGAGCATCGGCCCAACGAGATCACGAAATGGGTAGAAAGCGTCAAGAAAATCCATGACAGCCAACCGCTCGATCGCGTCGAATACACAGCGCCGATGCCGTCCGTTGAGTCGTTGATGCAAATCTGGCCGCAGGAAATGGAAGCAATGCTGGGCCAAGTGGAAGACAAGTTGCGTCCGTTGCATCAACTGGATCTGTCGCTGAAGCAAATGACCGAGTTGGTGTGCGGACTGCTGGACATCCCCGTGTACGAAGGCAAGATGGTCCAATCGCTTCATATGCTCTTCACGCTTTATCAAGAGTTTATGGCCAACGCGCATTTCCACGGCAAGTGACTCAAGGTGGGGTCTAGTCTCTTGGAAACGCCTGATCGATGGGACGTGGCACACCATGAAGAGCATGCCCGAGATGTCCTGGGTTGATGAGAAAGTGGAAGTTTGAACCATTCGCTGGGCTTCACACTGATGTCATTGAGCCAGCAGGTCGCCCCAGGTGGGAGCATTGTGCAGTCTCTGGAGGTGTGGGCTGGACGATCCAGAAGTCCACTGTGCGGTTTCCAATTGGCGAGACGCGAAGCTTCCAGACGGGAGTGGTTGGCCAAAAGCCGTGCATGTGCTTGCTTGCTTCCAACCTGCGGGTTGGAGGTCGTGCATGCGATATGGACTTCTGAAGTGGCTTACAAGAACGAACCTCTTACCATGTTGTTGCGCATCGAATTGGATCTCCGCGATGGTCCTCCGTTCAAGCCGGCATCACAAGCGCTTGCTTCTTCCTAACGAGGGCTTTGTGGACATCTTTCATCAACGCGATCAGCCGGTGCACGAGGTGGAGATTGGACTGGAGCATCGTCCGCTGGAAGTAGATCATCTACGACTTTTGTTTCCGGTGGCTTTCGTGTTTGAAGGAGTGCCGTTGCTATCGTGTCTGAGGGATGTGGCCGGTAGGTCCATGGTCGTTGCTTTGGTGGCGCTCCGAAAGGTAATTGTTGAGACAGAGTTGCGTCGCATGATTGAAGGACTACATTATGTCAATGTGTTGAGGGAAGCGTTTTCCATCGAGACGTTCCCGTGGCACGTTGCTAACCATCCAAAATGAACAACGAGGTACTCTGCTGATTTGGTGGTGTCCACTGATCTCAACTGTTCATCTTCTGAGACCTTTTGTTTTGCTCTGTGACGATTCCTGTTCTGGTGGGGAAGCTTTTCTGTTGGGACTTGAAACGCAAGAAAGCATCCAAACAAGCCTCATTGTCTGGAGTCGTATCTCTAGTCGTTCCAATCATTCTGGTAACATCCAGGGTTCTTGCATCATCCTAGCAGAGTTGGTCGAGTTCCGATCATAGTATCACACTGCAGTGGGCTTTGTGTTCATTCGCGTGGGTGGTTCCTTGCGCGAATGATGCGTTCAATCCGACGAGACACCTCGACAGCCGATGGTCGAGCGAGGGGATCCGTGGAGAGACAGGCTTTTGCAAGCTGGACAATGCATGGAGGAGAACGAGACGCGAATTCAAGTCGAAGGACAGGAGAAAACACTTGATACGAATCCATTTCGAACAACAGCGTGCCAAACGCAAAGATGTCTTCTTTTGCATCCCGTGCGGCCACTTCCACTTGGGCAGCCCCAAAACCCGTCAGTTTCGCCTCCAATCGATCGTTCAAGAGCACACGTTTCGACGTCAGTCGGCTATGGACAATCGGCGGAGTGCGAGAGTGCAAATACACCAGTGCACTCGCGATTTGACTTGCAATAGCCAATTTGTCACCGTCAAACCCCGTTGCTTGACCGGTTTCTCTTTGTCGAGTCAGAAACGTGCGTAAACCGCGCTGGTTCATAAACTCTGTCACCACGCACAAGTCCATTGGATGGTCCCATGCCACTGCCGTCAGCGTCACAATGTTTGGATGATCCAACGACGCGAGCAATCGAATCTGCTGCATGAACTGGTCCGCACGTTGCAGCATCGCTCTGTCTTCCCCCGGAGTGGTTAGCTTCTTGACCGCCACACAGCGCTGTTGAAAGTAGCCCAGGTGAACACTAGTGTGACGGTTTTTGCTGATGATCGAGTCACCGACGCGAATGCGATTGAGCCCGACGCGTTTGGCCAGAACGTCTTGATGTCGTCGCCAGCTCGTGGTCAGGTATGCGACTTCATGGCCTCGGATCTGCTGTGGAGGCGCCTCCCGCGAAGGGATTTTCATTCCTGTCAACGAGCACTCGCCGGCACTTTTCTGGGTATTGCACCGTTGTTTGTACAGCAGAAACACCCGCAGAATCATCGCCAGCAAAAGCAAAAGCCCGCCGACTAGCATCAGCATCCAGCGCGCTGGTTCGTGGAAGGCAGGTTGTCGCATTTCCAGCGTATGCAGTCGAGAAAACGACGCGCATTTGGTGGTGGTGTGACTGCAGTTGTCCATGTTGCTCTTTGCAAAGTGCGGAGGATCTTTGACTGGATAGCATCCTTCAACTCCCATGGAGTTGGTGACGAGTCACAAAGTCACAAAGAGTCAGCGTGGAGAAACTGCCAGCAAAATGCTTTGGATGGCTTCAACGGCCTGAACAACATCCTCGATGACTCGCAGTCGTCGCTCGTGCAAGCCATCGCCAAAGTCCCCGGCCATCAAGTCAACGCTATCGAACGGTCGAGAGAACAGTCAAAAGCCATCACATCCGCGGGGTGTTGAAACGTGCAGCGATCGCCCAGTTGGCGTTTTGCTCGCCAGCGAGCAAGTGGACAGGACAGGACGATCGCCACCATGAAGAGGCTGCACCAAGCGAAACAAGCCCACCAAGATCGATCACCGACTACTTCAGTCGTGAAATCAACCAAAACGCCAATCCCACGAGTCCCCTTCAGACGAAACGTGCTGGTCCCAGCGCCACAGCAAACGCCCATTCGAATGCTGCCACTGCCCTCTTTGGTGCTCGTGGTTGCTTTGGTTTGGGTTTGGTCGGTGGTCCAGTGCATGCACGGTCACTGGCAAGTTCCAGCGACAAACTACGAACCAGAACCAGCACGTTGTGACGCCCAAATGCAACTGCACACGAGCCTGTTGCATGCCAAATTGGACCAGCTGGAGAAAACGATGCAACAAAACCAGCAATTGCTGGCTGTGCTTCACGCGCAAAACCTGGAATACCAACAACTGCTCCAAGCCCACCGCACGAGCCAGCACGACCACAATCACAAGTCAACGAGCACAGTGATCGAAAACTTGGTCAAAGACTCGAGCGCCAGACTCGAGCAAACCGTCGACTCACTGAAAGCCCGCGCGAGACGTGTGCTGGGGGACGTTGGGGCGGTCTTTACAGGAAGAAGCAAAGATTTGCGGGTTTGATTGTCTCTCAAACGAGTTGACAGCGGAGAAGTTGGTATAATTCCGTAAGCAAGAGATCTCGTTGCACTGCTAATGATCTCCAATTTCACTTTGATCTGACCAGAAGAAGAAGTGCGGCAAGTTTCAAGTACTGGAATAGGAAATGCCCACACGCTTGACTTGACTGCCCTTAGTGTCTGGTCCACCGTTGTCTCAAGTCGGCGGACCAGTATAGCATTTCAAGAGGTACCGACAGCAGAAAACGAGAGCAGCGCAAGACGAGAAAGAAGGAACGTTTCTTTCTTTCTTCTTCTCGTCATCTTTTGAACAACGGAACGCCGTCAGAAGTCGCAGTCTTCACCGTCAAGCACAAGCACGTGCGAAAACTCGTGCAGAACCTACCTAACGCGATGCCATCGACCACAAAGCTGAACCAAACCTCACTGTCGCTTGCTTCGTGGCTGTCGGGGGCGTCTCCAGCGCACCGCACCGCACCAGATGTCTCGTTGACTGGCTGTTCGTCGTGAGATTGAACCTGCTGATTTGCTGGAATTCATCAGCCAAGGGCTTGTTCCTGTTGGACTGCGATCGTCAGTGCCAGGCTTCCAAGTGCGGCAGTCATATTGTTGTCGAGCAGCGCAACGGAACAATGCACTCGAGGCGCTTCGACGATGACTGTGTGTGCAGACACACTCGAATGCGCGCATGGTGGTGAGAAACATCTCGGTCGAGTCCTCTGCTCCAGTCACTGGCTGCTTGATGGGGTGCGTCGAGTGTGTCTTGGCCTTGTTGTGGATGGTTGTCATCTCGCGATGCATGTGGCGTGGTGCTCTGGGGCGACGAAATCGGTGGATTCTCCGGGTCGATCGCACAAATTGCGAGGCCAAGTCCGAGCGTATCGACTTCAAGCGACCAAGTCGGAGATTCAGCTGGACGATCGTGAAGAGATTGCAGTGATGTGCACTCAAATGAGCAGCACCTTCACCCGAAAGAGTTAGATGAACGGGGCAGTTTGGCCGGCTTTTGCGGGCCTGGCTCCGAGTCAGCCGTTGCGTGGATGCCCGCGGGCAGAATCCATCCGATCCGCTGGATTCAGCACAGTTTCAAACCCGTGTTTTCCACTACATGTGTAGGCAGAGCACCAACTCCATGGCTTTGGACGAAGCAACTGGAAGCCCTGGAACACGCCAAAGACACGAGCAGTTTCGCCAGTCGTTTGGTGCAACGGTTGCGCGCGAAAGACACGAAAGAAATGGCACCAAGTCACCTGCGCGCTTTTGGGTGATTGGTTGGTGGTGCCATTGATCCGCCAGTGGTCCAACCCACGTGTTTTAATCAAAGACCTGTTTCTTTGGTCTGACTACCGTGTTTATTTGCCGTTGGGTGTTCTTTTGCCTTTGTTCTCCCGTTGGCTCTCTCTTTGAAAGTGGCCAACTTGAAGTAGGAGTAGTGAAAGCTCGGGACTTGATGACCCCATGTCTTGCCCAAGCAACTCATGCAGTAGCAGATGGTGCATGATGGCACATGATGAGTATTTAATGGGTCTGGCAAATCACTGCCCCCAACTGGCAGCAAAACACAAACCACCACCTGCCACAACAAGACTGTAGTCATGCCAGATAACTCCACAAGGAAAGTCTGCCATGTTTGCTTGCCGTCGGCTGTTTTAAATCACTTTCCGCAAGGGTTTGAATCCGTGACACATCCTTGAAGTTGCGGTTGGTCAAGATCCCCACTTGACCGAACCGACCATGCTGTTCCTTTTTGAATACGGTCCAGTATTGAGATGGTACACAGTACCAGTTCTTCTTGAGGGTTTTTTTTTTTTTTTTCTTTCTCTCGTTTGGGCAAAAGAGAAACTAACGCCAAAGGCGCAGAAAACGCCGCCAATCGACCGTCAACGCCGCTGCGCCGTTGGATTTGCAGGGCAAAGCAGACGACACACATTCCTGGCAGCCATTGCGTGCCAATTCAGCACTTTCAGCCGTTTCCTTTCAGCCATTTGAGCCAGTTCAGCCAGTTCAGTCCCTTGCTGACTGGGAGAGAAGTCTGCGATCCGATTGATTGACATGCAGTTTCTCAAGCAATTGACCGATCCGGCGCTCAAGCGACTCTACAAATTTGTGCTGAAACGCATCATTGGACGCTTTCTGGCCGACGAAGACCTCGATTTGGACCAGTTGGATGTCCATTTGCGCGCTGGCCAGATAGAACTCTGTGATTTGGTGCTCAATACCCAGGTGCTCAATGATGAACTCTGCCGGGAGCTGGATCTGCCGTTCCGCGTGCAAAAAGGGTATTTGGGCTCGGTCAAAGCCACCATCTCGTACACCAGTTTGATGAGTGAGTCTTGTTTGGTCGAACTGGACGACATTGAGCTGGTACTGGTGCCCATTGACGCCAACCATGGCGCCTGTGAGAGTTTTGCAGCGTCCCATAAAGCCACCACCACCAAGGGGTCTTCTTCACAAAGCCACCGTGCCACCTCAGTAGCCACCACCACAGCAAATGATAGTGACGCGAGAACCCAAGCGGCCGCGGTGGAACTTGCCAAAGCCAAGAAACCGCCCAACCATGCACCGAGCCAAAAGAGAAAGCACGACGTCGTGGACGAAATCTCCCAGGAAGGACTCGATTTTGTCGCGGGATGGATCGAACAAGTCACGTCCAAGATCAAAGTGACGGTCACCAACGTCTGCGTGCGCTTTGAAGCCAACATTTACGATCGCTTTGAACGCAAACACTCGGAGGCCGCATTGGTGTTTCGATTGGACTGGCTGCAGTTTATGGACGAATCCAGCAATGATTTGCTGCAAGCAAGTGAGACCACCAGTGTCGGTGCAAGTGCAAGCTATTTTGGCAGCAATTCCGCATTTGCGTCAATGGCAGCGAGCCAGTTGTTTGGGGTGACCCGCAAAGGCGTCAAGTTTCGAGGCGTGAGCGTCGAATTGGTCGTGCAGGAGGGCGCCGATGACCACGAAATGGTCCCGCAAACGGCGCCAATTCATCACGTGTTGGTTTTGAGCGACTCGGCACGACAGAACTATGTGCAACTGCAACTGTGCCATTTCGAGAGTCTTGATGCGCCCGCAGTTGATGCAGATCTATTTATCCATTCCATTCGCATGGTGCTGCATCCTCAGCTGTTTGTGGACTTGGGATCCCTTGTAGATGTATTTCTTTCTGCGCATACCAAACAGCATTTGCGGACGGCATCCTCCCAGTTTGACTATGACCGCTCCCACTCTACCGCCATGTACCAATCCATCTGTGACCAGCGACCGAGTTGGTTGGACGACCAGCCAGACCATGAAACCATGTCATTTCCGGGCAGCAGCGCTGGGGTGAATCTGAGTTACAAGGAATTCCAACGCATCGAGTCCTTGTTGGCGCAGTATCGGAAAACGTACGAGGAGATGCGGATGAATGCATCCAATTCTCATATTGCAGGTGAGGCAATGAACGCACGCTCCCCACCGCAGCAGCCCATACGATCCAGAGACCTTTCGGCCGAGAGCGTTGAGATTGATGGGTTGTCGGATCTTGAAGAAGACGAGGACTTTTTCGATTGTGACACGGGGCCCGACAATCTGGCGATGTCTCAGTCGATTTATGCGTCCGCCATGTATGCAACTGCTCCTGGACAAGACGACAGCGAAGAGGATGAGCCAGCACCGTACCATTCTTCGTTCGCGCCATCCAGGTCGAAGCACATTCCACTGCATCGGCAGCTGAAGAATCGATTCAAGTTCCATTTGCTGGAGTTTGAGCTGGTTTTGCTCTACGAAGATCTGGTGCACGAAGACCGGGACCAAGACGACGACGAAGAAGAAAAGCAAACAGAAAGAGGAGCACACATCAAAGTCCAGCTACCATCTGTGAAAGGGCTTGAACGACTGGAGCTTTCCTGCAAGGATATCCTCTTCTCGTGCCTGGTGTATCCTTCCTCGATGAATGCAAAACTGAGTATTGGTAGTTTGTCCGTGGATGAACGAATCGTTCCGCGACTGTCTATGGATGTCACGGAAGAAGAATCAACTCTTCTATCGGCTTCAGTGCTTCGTTTCGTCGATTACTCTCCGTCAACTGGCAAAAAAGTCCACTTGTCGGCGTGTCTTTCGTGCCAAATGCGCATTGAGTTTGCCAAACCGTCTGCTCAACAACATCATCTCCAACACGACGGCACCACGACCTCGAAGCAAGCCACTAGCGTCGTGGTTTCCATCCAGACACAGCCGATTCTGTTTGAGTTCGACATGTCGATTGTTGATCGTGCGGTGCGGCTGCTCAAGCTTCTGGAAGCTGACGAGGAAATGGCAGAGTCGAGTCCAATTGCGACTAAACAGCCACCTTGGGGTGTATCGGGCAAACCTCAAACGGTTGTGGAACAACTCGATCTTTTCTGCGAGTGTGTCCAAATCTCGCTGCGATTTCCGATGGTGAACAGTGACGTGATTCGCTTTGGGAAGTCGTCGACCCGTGGGCTCTGTGAAGATCAGTTGATGGTGACAATCGAGAATGTTCATGCCTTGTCGACCACCAGTCCAGTCGATTGTGCGAGCATTTTCGACCACCAGCATGTTCCACGCAGTGCTTTGCCGTGGCTTGGGGAGTTTTATGTCGATTTTGACTCGGCGAAACTGGTGTTGCGAATGCCAAAAGGAGGCAACCAACGCTCTGAAACCATGGAAGAGAGTGTGTTGCTGGAGGCCTCCAGCCTTTTGGCCAGTGCTATTGAGGATAAGTGCCGTTTGCTATTGCGTATGCAGCAACCTACGCGGCAGGACTTGCGATTGGCCCAGAGCTGTAAGAATGACCTGGCACAAGACACGAGAGAAGGCGTTCAAGAGATCGCTTCATTTGATACAGTCGATGCCCACGAGGATGACGCAACGCGTGTTGGTGCTTTGAATGGATGGAAATTGGACGCAGTGACAAGAGCGCAACGGTTCGAGGAGGCTTGTTCCAATGGATCGCAGATTGTGTTGGGAATGAGCGTTCCCTTTGCAAAGGTGTTTTTCCGTAAAGTCCCGTACGAACGCCTGATGATTCTGCTGGATGCTCTTCTGCTCATCAACCCCATCGATGTGGAGCAGCACAAGAAAGCACTTGCCAAGCAGCCATTTGTTGCCAGCATGATGAGTCTCAAGATGAAGATTGATCAAGGAACCATTGAGATGCTGGACGAGGTTCCTACCAAGAACGATCCGGCACAAAAGCATGGCATGGAGCCGCGGCAAACCGAAACTGCCGACACAAAAGGTGACCAGGATGCAGCAAAGCCTGCCAAGAGCTCCTTCACGTTTTGCTTGCACCATGTTGAAGTTTTCCAAGTTGCCCAATGGATGGGAGATTTGGTGTCGCGCATGCATCTGTCCTGTGGAAACATTACGATGTTTGAAGAGATGCCGCACAAGACGATCCCCGTCTTTTATCAGACGCCGTATGGACTCGCGGGCGAACGGGTTGCTCCCTTGGTATTCGTGGGCATTGATGTGGTTGATCAAACCCAAGAAATGCGGGAGACCTGCGTGGACTTGCACCTTTCTCACTTGACTTTGCGCTACGATGTGACGTCGAAATGGATGATTCAGCTGTCCGAAATGCTGCTGATGGTCTATCCTCCTTGTATCGTCCCACTGGATCCTGCAGGAAGTGATATAACTGCCGAAGAAGCTGAAACGGCGATCGCTAGTGTGCGAAATGGAAGCATTCAGGTTGTGAAACTCGCTGTGCCTGTCAAGTCGGTTTTCACAAAGCTCTCCCTCAACCTGTACGACTCGTTGGTGGATTATGCGCCGTCGATAGAAGCCGGCGCTATCCTCGTGGTCGGAAAGATCAGTGTTGCCTCCAACGTTGTCACTGGAGCTACTATGCAAGGGTACAAGTTCCAGCTGCAGGACATTGCAGTGTACCTGACAAACGAAGAGCGAAACTACAACGACGTGGATGCGTGCTTGTTTGGACGTGACCTTGTATCGTCTTTTGTGGTGCCCGCGCGAACGAGAAAGTCGAGTGCAAGTCTAGGGTCAAAGTTCACCTGTCTGATGGACTTCCTGGAGTCCAGTGACTTTCTGCAGATCGCGACGCTAGATTTCATTGATGTATTCTTGCGAGCTCAGGTGGAGACTGCTGAGGTCATCGAGAACCAAACAGAGGAAGAGACGTCGCCCAGTGTAGGCATCTCAAGGTTGGATTCAGCCTCGACCCACTCGAGTATCGTTTCCGGCGGTGAAATTAAGAAGAATGAGTCGTATGCGCCGCAACTGTCGGTGGAATTGAACCTCGGCACGATCAATCTTTACGTTTGTTTCGATTCCTTCAGCACGCTGGTGGAAATTGGCAATTTCTGGTCGAGCCAACTTGCAAAAGAAGTCCAGCCGAAGAATACCAAGGCTTACGTTGGTTTGGATCGCGTCCGAGATGTGGGTTCTGTGTCAGTGGTGACGAATCTGAGCTCAACCACCGGTGCTACTCCATTCTCGCTCAATGCTCCTGCGGCTGGGTCGTCGGTCTCGTCTTCCTCGACGCACTCGTCCAGTTTTACTGGCGCACGAACCCAACAGCAGTCGGAGAAGAAGCAACACGCTGCACCGACCCAAGAGTTGAATATCATGCATGAGATCGACGCTAATGCATTTCGCACTACGCGGGTGCAAATGGCCACGTCAGACACAGAAGCCCGACTATTTCAGACGCGCTTGTTGGAAGTCGAAAAACACAAAAAGCGCGTGATTGACGAGAGCAAGATCACACGGAGCGTTCTCATTGAAACTGGATCGGAGGTGGAGGCCAAAGTGTCCAGCAAGCCACGCGTTCGTATCAATGAGCTGATGATTGAGGATTACTATGCAACTGAGCAACAAGCCAGCGAGGTTTTCGCTGGTGATAAGGAGCCTTCACAAGACGCAATGCCATGGTTCACTAGCGACTCTACTTCCACAGCTTCACCGTTTGCATCACCGTTTGCACCAGATATCCAACCACCATTGTCGGCCCAGTCTGCCATGACGAGAGCTCCAGACGCTGCACATTTGAGCAAACGAGGGGATTTAGATAAGGTCTTGCACCCACTTCGCTCATTTCCCCAAGAACAAGTGGCTCGTTGGATTGCCCCATCAACTGACGATGGCATTACTGAGGATACTTTGTCGACGAGTGGAGTGTTTGAACCGGTCATTGATGATCGAGACGAAGAGGACGAGCTGGAAGACAAAGCTCAACGGCCATTTGGCGCTTTCCCAGCCATTGGTGCAAACAACTGGGGCTTCAATCATGCGGAGAGCAAGAACAAGTCGGCACAAGAAGGGGAAGAAGACAATGATGCCCCCAATGCCATGTCAATGTCACTGTTTGGTGCCGGTGATGACGAAGGGACTGAAGTGACGCTTGATTTTGAGTTAAACCCAGATCTTCAGAACGAATTGGACCGTTTGTTGGGATTTGGGGGATCCCAAGACGTGAGTACTGGCGATGACGACGATGATGAAGAAGACGACGAAGAAGACAAAGCCCCCGTTTCGCATGCTGGTCTGCATCCTCCCCCTGTACGACATGTGCATTCGTCACCTATGCCAATTCCGTCCGTGATAGAGACACACCAGGAATTGCCATCCCCCAAATCTCCAGAAGAACCAGTGGCCACATGGTACGACGAAGTGAATGAGATTGGCCAACGGCAGAAGATTCCGTTGCAGATCATTCCTCATCATGTCGAGATCCCGATCGGTGGTGATGCAGCCACTCTGTCTTTTGGTGAAAAGGAGACAAAACAAGCGATTCGCTCAGTGATGCAGGAACAAAACCAAAAACGCGAGGACACCACCGCTCCTTTTACTGCGCAGGCGATACCCATCGTTGTCACCAACGTCTTGCTTCGCAACCTAAACTTGAGAGTCCGGTTCTTTGGTGGTCACGATTGGGAAAAGAAGTCTTCAACCTCCAATGCATCGTCGGCCGGTCATGATACCACGAAGAGCGTGAGATTCCGTTCTTCGCCTTCCTCGTCGAGTCGGTCTCCGCCCCAGAAGGCAAAGCTTTTGAATGCTTTGCTGGATGACTATGTTCCGACAGGTGGACACGACCCAGGAGACGAGCCCCCCGCGACCAGTTTGTTTGCTGGTGCACAGAGTGCCCCGGAACACAAATCATCGTTTGGATTGTTTGAGAAAGATGAATTTGCTGGATCAGGAAGACGTTTTGTACGGCGACGTTCACAGACGAGTGGGCGCAAAACCGAGGAAATGCTTGAACTGATGGTGTCTAGAATTCAGATGCGGCTTGATGTGTACAATGAGGCCGACAATCAGGCTCTGGCTTCGAACGTGGTGCTCGCGCTTGGCGAAATTGAGTTGCTCGATTACATTTCTACTTCGCAGATTCGCAAGATCATTTGCTACTGGAAGTCTGAGTCTTTGCATCCACGTGAAACCGGAAGTTCGATGGTCAACGTACATCTCGTGACTGTTCGACCAGGTCCAAATCTTTGTGAAGAGCACCGTCTTCGAGTCCGGATCTTGCCACTCAGAATCAATCTGGACCAGGAAGTGGTCTTGTTCTTGAAGCAATTCGTTCCAGTGGAAGAGCCAACCAGTGGACCGCCAGGTCGAGGACCGACTTCATTCCGAACTCACCGGGGACAAGTGGAGCAGCCGTCAAATGACGACGACCCTGAAGAAAAACCTCCAGAAGATGGTCAGGAATTGCCAGCTTGGAACGCCGAGTCGTCGGTGCAGCAAACTGAAGTGGACTTGGGCAATTGGTTTTTCCAGAGCGTCGATGTGCGGCCATGTAAAATAAAGATCGACTATCGTCCGAATCGAGTGGACTTTGGGGCGCTTCGCTCTGGGGATTACCTTGAAGTGATCAATTTATTCGTACTCGAAGGCATGGAACTTGTGCTGCGTCATGTGAAGATGAATGGGGTCGACGGCTGGGCGGCTCTGGTGGAGGCCGTGTTGATGTCATATGTGAATGACATTTCGCGGCATCAGATTCACAAGTGTATCGCCAGTGTGTCTATGCCGCCATTGCGTTCCGTGGCCAATATTGGATCCGGTGCAGCTGATCTCATTTTGCTACCCATGGAGCACTACAACAAGGACCGACGAATTGTTCGCGGCTTCAAGAAAGGTGCCAAGAGTTTCCTGAAGAGTGTGACAATTGAAACCTTGAACACAGCTTCGAAAGTGGCTCGTGGTACCCAGGCGATTCTGGAGACAGCCGATGACTTGGTGCTTGCTGGTGGCAACGATCGGTACCAACAGAAACGCAAGACCCAGTCGGCTTCTCGGATCAAGCGCAACTCTCGTCGCTTTGGTGGTGGTGGCATTCGTAACACGGTCACCAAGGGTGGCTTGTCTAGTCGTGAGTACCTCAACCAACAGCCTTCCAATGCTGCTGAAGGATTGTACCAAGCATACGACTCGCTCTCTCGGGAGTTGCATGTGGCTGCCAAAACAATCGTCGCAGTGCCGTTGGTCGAGTACAAAAAGACTGGTTCGCAAGGGTATGTGCGGTCTGTGATTCGCGCCGTTCCCGTGGCGGTGCTTCGTCCAATGATTGGTGCTACCGAAGCCATGTCGAAAGCACTCATTGGCGTGCGCAACACGGTCGATCCCGAGTTGAAGGAGGACATTGATAACAAGTTCAAGGATTTCAAGAACGCCATCTAAGTTCCACGTCAAACCAACTGGCAGCAGTTGTCGGGGCTCTTGTGCTCGCGTCGTCGTCGTCGTCGTGTGTGTGTCTGTGGTTTGCGGTGTGTGCAAATTGGTCGAAATGGGGTGCATTTGGGGTCAACAAAGTAACTTACAAACGGTATTTAGCTGTGTGTGTTTTCGTTCGTGTTTTGCTTACTTCGATTCACTTAACTGTCAACTCAATTCAAAAGCTCGTGACGAAACTCAGATGGGAACTGGTCGCCTTTTGTGGGAAATACGCGCGTACTTGGCCATCGCGGCACGCCGAGTACACAACGCCGGTTGACTGGTTGATAGCCAGGGCGTGGACGGCATCAAACATGGGCCCCGTGAGCACCATCTCGGTGTTGCCAAGCGGTGCATTCTTGTTCCAGCCACAGCAGACGCCATCGCCGTGGCTGGTCCAGATGCGGTCGTGGCTGACATAAACACTGTGGATCGCGGCCGAATTGCGCGCGATATAATCCAACGGCCGGGACGGCTTTCGAAGATCCCATTTGAGCAAAAGCCCGTCGTCGCTTCCCGATACAACAAGATGGTCGTTCTGACTCGCATCGACAGCCAGCGACAGCACACAATTGTCGGTGGCCAGCTTGAGACTTTGGTCGGCGCTGCGCAAGTCAAAACCCGCAATGCCGTGGCTTTCGGTTCCTGCGAGAACCAAGCCGGTTGGTTCGTTGCCACTTGCAAGTTGCAGGCAGTGAAAGGCACTTCTCTCCGGTTGGGCTTGCCATTGCGATACGATCTGCTGCGTTCCACAGTTCCATTTCACCACAAAACCATCCGAGCTACACGCTGCAAACCATCAGAGTCGTCAGTGCGTCTGTTCGGTGAATTGCCACTCTCTTGCCACAGATCCCAAGTGGATCAACTTACACAGAATCTCTTTGCCTATGCCAAGGATCGCCGTGTCTTCGACGCCGCCGCAGTGGCCCTTGAGCACGGCAGCGCATTTGCCCTTGTGATCCAGACTCCAAATGCGAAGCGAGAAATCCAAGGAACCCGTCAGCACCACGCGAGAGCTGGGGAAAAACCGTGCAGTGGTCACATCACTCCAATGGCCCGTGAGCCGCATCTGCTCCTGCTGGTCCACGCAGTCACAGACCACACAGTCGCCATCGCTGCTTCCAGCTACCATCAAGTTTCTGTCTCGAGACAAATCGAGACTCAGCAGGTTTTTCGCCAGTGCAAACTCGTGAAATGCACTCAGAAACACGGTCTGCGCCACAGGTTTCCACTCGTTTTGTTGTTGCTGGTCGCAACGCAGTTCAATCCACTGGGGCGTCGCGCGTCTGCTTGCGGTGGCGGCAGAAGAAGAGTGGTCCAATTGTGTAGTATCGGTAGATGCCGCGCGTTTGGTCGAAAGAGACGACGTCAAGACTTCCATGCGGTGCAATCGGTGCTGAGGCAGGTCCAACTGGTGCATGTCGTGTTGCGGCTCGGCTTCCAAAGCCCCCAACCAGCCATCGCGTTGACTTGGACGCAGCTCAAAGCGCTGTGAGCGACCCGTTTCCACACGAAACGAGTCAACAAGTTTGTCTTGCAGTTCCGCATTTGGCGTTGGCGTTGGCGTTGGCGTTGGCGAGGTCGACATCGACTCGGATGGTTTGCTCTCCGATGGATGGGTTGTGTGGCATGCGACGCAGTGCACTCTGGTGTCAAAGGCGTTGATCCAACAAACTGAGCTTTGCTGCTGCTCGTTGACGTCTGCTGAAGCGTCCAAATCAACGCTTTGAAGATGCCAATCCGGTTCCATTTCAATAAACAAATGACGTTTGGAAGCGGGCAGCATGGTGGCCTCTTGGTTACTTATCATCTTCTGGAAAAATGGACCCGATTTTCAGCCAATCACAAGCATCGGTGTGCTCACAGGCCAAAGGGAAAAGATACCAATTGACCAGGGAGCCATAATGGCGTCGTATCTACGATCGGCGCTGACCAAAGCGAAAGCAGAAAGCGTGCGCATTCTGTCCAACACTTCTTCTTCTTCTTCTTCTTCTTCTTCTGTTGGTGATGCTGGTGCTGCTGGTGCTGCTGGCGCTGCTGCTGCCAGTGAAGTGCCGAGTCTTTTTCATGAGCAAATGCCGCATGAGTCGGCAACAGTCGAAGAAGAACAACAGGTCAAAGAAGACAAAGTCAACGATCAAGAAGAGCACCAACACGAACAAGAAGCAGATGTACCTTCAAGGGCAGACTCAGCACACGAAATCACCCCAGTGGCTCTACCCGAAGACCTTTCCGTGGACCAAACGAGCGACCAGGATGTCCTCAACCAAGAAGACCCCCAATCCATCCTAGAAGCAAATGAAACCCAAGAGCAGCAGCATGAAGAGAAGCCAACGTCCGATCCATCAACTCAACCAGAAGTCACAGCCGATCGCTTTCAAGTGACGTTCGGTCAAGGGCCGAATGATCCCCAGGAAACCCCCCCAGTCTCTTTGATGCACAAACACTTGCCGTTGAGTGACCAGCCAGAGAACTGTTGGGCGACAATCGACGTGTTGCTACAGCCCGATGGGTTTGGTTTTGGTCTGCTGCTCGGATTTGATCCAAACCAGCGCGCGCTTGTTCTCCAGTCGTTTCGACGACGACACGGCAAGGATCTCGGACCAGCAGAAGCCTGCGGACGGCTCCAAGCCGGCGATGTCTTGCTCTCCATTGACGGCGAACGCATGCGTTCACTGCGCCAAATGCACAGCACACTCGAGCGAATTCAGCAACAAGTGCGTCACCAACAGACCAGCAGATTTGTGCTGTTCCAGTTCAGAAGGCGACTCAGATCGGCACCAGAAAGCACACCTGACGGGTGGATGATGGCCCAAGACGACAAACGCGGGCCTACAACTGGCCCACTGAACGACAATGAGGACCCCAACGGCTTTTTGTCGTCGCTTTCACTCTCCCAGTTGCTTGGCGATCGCTCCCAAGTGACTTTGCTGCTTCATGACCTGGTAAAACGAAACGAATTGCTCAAGAAGCAGCTGGTCGAGAGTCGCATGAAACTCGCAGAACGCACTCGTCAACTGAAAGAGCTTCAAACGGAATTCCATCGAAGCGAAATGGAGTCGCGACGTCGTAGTTCCTCATCGCTTCCGTTTCGTCGAAACAGCAGAAGCAGCAGCAATCTGGGCGGTAAACGCCAAGCGCTAACGCTCACGCCTAAGGAAGAGCAACTCTTGGAAAAAGCCATCGTGGAAGAGCGGCAACGCGTTGCCACACAACTTGCGGAGCAATTTGATCTCGAAAAAGTGCAACTCACCAAGAGATTTCAAACAGAATTGCGCCAGTTCAAACAGCAAATGATCAAAAAGCAGGAAATGCTGGAAACGGGCTTTGCGGCGGCCGTCGATTACCTCACTGCGCAACCCAAAGCCGAGGATTGTTCGCCCCACCGTGAAGCTCGCGATTGCCGATGCCATGCGCTGCTGCATTTGCGCAGGGAGCTCAATGACCATGTCAGACACACCCGCATTGACGACTCAAGTGCCAACTTGGAAGGAGACAGAGATGATTCTGGTGTTGTCGAGAAGAAGCCGCCGTCAAGCAGTCGTGTTGCCATGGCATGTGTCGTGTGTGATTTGCTCCATGAGGTCAAAGCGCTGATTCATCAAGAAGGCTCTGCTGCTCTTCGATCCAGTTCCAGTAGTTGCGGTGGTCACACCGCGTGCAATGGCGATCACGGGACCGAAGACAAGCGTTCCAGCGAATCTCGAGTCAACACCCTGACAACAAATCAAATGGAAGACATTCGGCATTTCCTACAAGAGTACAAAGCGCTTCAGTGCAAACGAAAGCTCGATGAGAGCCAATCTCTTCTCTTGTTACCAGTTTCACACAACACACCCTAGAAGAAGGAAAAGAAGTAAACGATAGATCAGACATAAACGCAGGATACATACAACAGAGTCGCAGCATTGTTCTTCCAACGCGAAAGAGGTCTGCGCGCAGCTCACTTTCAGCTCAACTTGGAGTGCATTCCTGAGCACCTTCTTCTTCACCGGCTTGGATGAGCAGTCGAATGAGACTGTTGCTACCAACTGCTTGCAACAACCGCGTTGAGTCTTCCATCATGTGGCGCTGATTAGCGTGAATCATTTCTTCGAGCTCTTCTGTGCTCGGTGTAACTGGTTCGTCGCTCAGTGGACTCCACAAGCGAACGACATTTTCGATGCCGCTGGTGGCGAGACATGAGTCAATCGGGTGGCATTGTACGCAATTCACAATGTCTTCATCAGCCACAATCGAGCTCAACAGTCGACCTGTCTTCGTCTCCCACATGTACGCTCGGCCATCGTCGCTACCAGCAACAATATATGCATCGTTTTGGCCGAAAAATGTGGCTTCCTTGATATCAGTCTGGATATTGCAATAGCCCAGATAGCGACGAACTGGATTGCAGTTTACTTGTCGAGTATTCACCAAGCAACTCTTCCAAAATGCGTCGTCTTTCGTCGCATCACAATAGCTTGGTAGACGCACTCTTGCAGTTGTTTGGTTGTCGTCGTCATGAGAAGTCTCAGTCGTCGACCAACCTTCTTCATGGTCATACTCATCACTCATGTATTCCTCTTCATCAAGCTCCTCTTCATCAGAGGAACTAGCAAAGCGGCGACGTTCATGCGAGCTACCACTTCCCGAATCAGAAGAGCTTCTTGCCCCAAATCGTCTTCCTCGATTTCCATTATGACGTGGACTGTCACGAGCAAAATGCTCCACATCGTTCGCCAAATGTGGGAAACGCCGTTGAAAACCATGCGCAACTGCCTTCATGTGTCTCTTGCGATGACTTGCTTCCAGTGTCCGAAGATACGTGAGCCAAAATGAAGGCTCTTGGCTATCAATCTCAATCGCTCGTTTGCAATAAGTGGCGGCTAAATACATGTCAGACTGCCATTTACGCCCCAGGTACGCTTTGGCCAAGTCATGATACAATTCTTTGCACAGTTCGCCATCCTTTGAAGATTCCGGCACTTCACTGCACGCCGCGCAAAGAAAGCTGATAGCTTTTGAGTAATTTTTCGTCAAAAGCGCGGCAACTCCTTTGGAATGCAAGTCACGGATGACTTCCAAAGGCATCGAATCAAACGGATACCAGAACTGCTCGTCCATGAGCATACCATTTCGCCAGCACTGGTCCATTCGCTGTTGATGGTACTTTTGAAACACGCCAACGGGTTTCGATCCATGATTGACCTCAAACAAGTAGATATGGTCGTTGTGATAATTCGTGAGCACCTTGGATCCGGTGTGATCAAACTGCACACTAGTTCCATGGCAGCAATCGTGCGCACGTTGCGCCTTTTTGTCGCACCAATCGTCCAGATGGAAATGTGGCGGAGCAAACACTTCAACAGGGATCGTCGCGTCGGCATTGGTGGCAGGAGCTGCATTGTTCGTCTCCGTAGATCTTCGTTGGATTCGAAGCATGCGTCGGTCATACAATCGAGTATAGAAGTCGCCACATGCGAGCACAATCTTGCTGAAGTCCAATGGATGGCACGCCATACCCATTCCTCTCAGCACGCGGCCGGTGCGGGTTCGCCCGAGCTTGACGAGCACGCCCGAGGCGTCGTGGGTCTCGCCTGAGCCGTTGGTACGTGGCAAATGCCGCACATCAAACTGGAACACGGTGCCATCTTCGGCGACGCTCCAAAACACTTTGGGCACTCCGTACGAGCACGTGATATCTTTGACGCGTCCCTTGTGCACTCGAAACAGTTTGGTTTCTTCTTTGCGAAACGGCGCATAGTGGATCCGAACATCGCAGTCCATGGCGCCGGAGGCCACAATGTGGTCGTTGGTGCCAGGCACAAAGCACACGCCAAAAATGTTGAGCACGTGGCCCGTATCGATAACTTGGCGTTGCTTACGCGTGGCGTAGTCCCATAGAATCACGCGCGTGTCGTCCGAGCCCGAGGCCAACAGCGAGCCAGTTTCATTCCAACAGACTTGATTCACGCAGCCCTCGTGGCCCACCAGCATGCTCTCACACACGAGTCGAGGCAGCAGACTGGAGTGGGTGTGTAGCGCGTGACGAAACTGTTCGCTTTGACCCAGGGTTTCCCGTTGGCGCAGCAAGCGCGACAGCCCCGTGGAGAAATCCACTGGAGCACTCCACGAGTGGAGATGGGAGCCAGCTGCCCTCGAAAACCCTGGCGAAGAAGAAGAAAAGGAAGAGGAACATGCCCCCCAGGAAGCATCGCACGAGCGCTTGCTCTTGTGGTGATTCGGCTGCGCCCCCAGTCGGGACGTTTCCATCATCCCCCTCACTCTCGTTTGCTTTCTCTCGTTGACTAGATAGACCCCCGCCGCTTTTTCTCTTCACTCAAGTGGAAGTTTGAGAGTGTTGGTCAACGAGCCCCAAGATCCAACACGTGCTTGGATTGGATAAAAACAGACCCCTTCATATCTTGGAACCGATACTGGGCAGATTCGACATGGAGTTCTGTTGGTCTTGGTCACTGCACTTTGTCCTGGGCAGCAGCAGAGTTTCAACCAAATTAGGAACACTGTTGAAAAGAAAGAATTCTCCATGCAGATGAGGCAATTACGACTGTAATAAGTCAGTTGCAGCTCAAGAATTTGAAGACTTTGGGTTTGTCTTTCCACCGTTGTTTCCTTAGACCATCACATCCTTCAAAGTGTGTAGTACAGACCATTTGGTGTGCTTCCAGTTACAATGTCCGTTACTAACACCCACGAGTCGACGACTCGCACGATTGGTGCTTTGATGGTCCAGTTCAAAATGTCATCAAACCCCTAACCGTAGCAGCATCCGAAGAACACGATGAAGAAGAACACTTGCAAAAAAGCCAAGAAAGTGTTACGGTACAGTACACTTTCAGCAACACCTTGGCACTCGTGCTGAGCAACCACCAAAAGACCCACAGACGGGTTCGAATGGGCCGGACTGGACTGCATGTCCAACCCCAACCCACCCGCCATTCCATAACACACCACTTCAACTCGCAGGGCTCGACTTGTTGCTCTCTCCGCCAGTGATCAGTCATGCCAACGTGGAGTTTTTTCGTGGCAAATGGTGTGGTGGCCGCACCAGTGGGTTTCCGTGGGTTTTGGGTCTCATCTCTTTTTCGCTTGGGACGGGTTTTTAGTATTCTCCACTTGATTTTACTATACTCCGAGGACCAGTCGGTTCGAACTGACCCTCACTCTCCCCCCCCCCCCTCTCCACTCCCCCTTACTCCTACCTTACTGTACTTATTCAGGTGGGCAGGGTAGTAAGGGTGGCAGCGCTGTTCGCTTGCTTCCTTTTTGCTGAATCTGGTGTTGAGCTTTGGCTTTGGCGTTGAGGTTTGGAGCCACAAAGAGAAAGGTTGAGCACCCGCACAACCTTGAGCACCACGCCAACGTCGAGAAGAAGTCCCAAGCGTCCAGAGCGACAAGAAAGAGAGAGAGAGCGAGAGAGACCGAGATGGAGTCCAAAGACTTTTTGATGGTGGTGGACGCGTCCTCCATGCTCACACGCGGCAATCCGACCCACGAAGACATCATGAACTGTCCGTGGCAATGGCGTCGTCCGTTTTTGGATGACAAGCGTCGCTTTCGAAAGCGTCGTGTGGCCGATGGCTGCTTTTACGATCCGGTGGATCCGGCCTTTGTGGACCATTTGATGCCGGGCCCTGGTAGCAAGAGCAATTGTTTGTTAAATGTCGAAGAACAAAGCAAAGTGGCCCAAGAGATTGAACGGCTCATGGCCGAACGCAAGAAGAAAGACAAGGGGCTGACGTCTACCAAAGACGACGACGAAGAAGACGCCGAAGACGCCAAATGCGCTCGATGTTCTTCGTGGGGAAGAAGCTCGAGTTGGATGAAGGCTTCTTCTTCGGGTGCGTCCTCGTCGGCGGCGTCAGCCGCGCTTTCTTCTTCGTGTGCTACTTGCTCTTGCTTTGGTTCTTCGCGCAAACGCGTTTGCCGGCGTTCGCAGAGCTGGTCAGCGCAGACCGATTGCGCTAGCAGCAGCAGCAACAACAACAACGTTGCTGGTAGTCAGAGTGAAAGCGCATTGATGGACAGCATCTTGGTGTTTTCTCAGGGCCAACAACCCGATGGGAATGCCGACGATGACTCTGCTTCTTTCTCTTGCTCCTCCTCTTCTTCTTCTTCCTCAACAAGAACGTCTTCTTCCTCTGCCACGGCTCCATGCAACGACAAACTCGAGTCAGATTCGTCCAGCATCACAGGAGCATCAACACCGCCAGCAAACGTTTCTTCAGCAGCTACCGCCACTAGTCCTACGTCCACGGCAACTGTAAGCCCATTCATGGATTGTTTGCGACTCAATGACGACGACGAACTAGACGCCCAAGAACAAGACGGACACGACTCGTCAATGTTGGCGCTCGTGTCGGATGATTATGATTGTGAACAAACGTACGAGTATTTTGCCTTTGCTGATCAAGAAGATCTCTTCGCGGCCTGAGCCAAGCGCAAGAATGGTAAGCATGGGGCCTTTGCGCCAACCTTGCGGCCCGTGGAGTGCACTTTGTCACACCTAGGCGCCCAAGAAACCCGCTGCATCCACACCAGACGCAGCGCCGTTTGTGAAACGAACAAAAGTGAACAGACAGAGGCACAGTCACAAACCAAAGAGTCAAAGAGACTGATCGCTTTCGAAGTCCATCAGTCACCCAACAACCCAAACGAAAACTCAAACGAAGTGTCACCCAAAGATCAGAAAACCTCAACGAAACAAAAAAAAATTCCAACAGCACATTTCCTCCGCATTCAGCCGTCAGCATGCATGCCTTTTTCTCCACTTCTTTCTGTTGTAGTGAGTCAAAAGTAGCTTGTTGTTGCCCGTGTTTCCTATGCTTTTTTCTTTACGCTTTTGCATAATTTATTCTCGTTTGGCTGGTTCAACTGTCGTTGTTTGCCTTTCTGCTGGGTTCTTCAACCTCATTGCCATCTTTTTCATCCATTAGTCTTCGCTTGGCTTGGTGAAGCCGCCCTTTGGTCCACGAAGCCGCGTGCGCATGTCCAGTTGACCTCGCTTGCATTCAAAATAGGCCACTCGGAATTCCTGGCAGCGTTCCAACGTGAGTCGATATCGCTGATTTTCCATGAGGAAAAGAGACAAAAACACACAATCCAACCGACCTTGCATTCATGCGCAAACTCTTTAAGACGAAGACATTCTTTCAGCGAGCGAGAGCCGTCGGCCATGCATTCCTCCGTGACCATGCAGTCGCGAAGTGCTTCGGCCATATCTCGACATGATTTGCCCATTGTTGTTGCAGGTGGTCAACCCTCCAAGATGGATTTTAGCCAATCATAAGGGACCGATGAGAATCAGACCCACTGTTGTGCGTCTGATACTCATTCGTGCGATCTTTCCGTGAGACTGGTAAACGCAGCAAACCACTGACACCAAAGGCGATGCGCAGAAGCCGTGGGATGAGTCCCTGGATGCTGTTTTGGCTCAAAGCAGCATTGCTGAGCGTACTGAGCTTTGGCTTTTACTGGAATTTCGCCTTCTTTCGCACCCTTTCCAAGGAATTTGATCCCAACATGTCGGCACAACTGCGCATGATGGCGTTTTCCAACCATCGCCACGCCAAACCTCTTGTGGCATTGAACCCTCCATTGCTTCGCACGCATCCACCACAACCAGAACAAGAGGATTCGAGTGACCCGATGGCAGCAACAGACGAGGAGCCATGGTCCATGGCCTTCTCCAATGCTGATTCCGACACTTCGGCAGAAACCCCACCAACAGCGCAAGCAGAAGCAGAACCAGAACCGGAACCGGAGCCACCATCGCTTTTGTTGGAACAAACGATAATGAAGAACGAGCCACCGCCACCTCCCATCGATCCACCAGTTTCTTCTCCACCGTCTAGGACCAAAGTCTGGTTTTTGGATCCAAAGTTCTACCAGGAAGAGGTACAATCAGAAATGTTTTGGCTCTAGAACACGACATGAACTAATGCTCTTGCTTGCCAATTCTCCAGTCTGGCTGTGACTTGTCCGCCGCGGTTGAAAAGTTTGATCCGTCGCAGCTTGAAATCAACTGCAGTAACTTTGATCAACTGTCGCTGGAAGAGTTTATTGGCGAAGGGTACTGGCGAGAAGTCTATAGAGCCAAATGGAAAGGTATCATTGTTATTTTCTAGTTCTTCTGAATCCAAGGCGCGACACCCACGGATCCAATTGCTCACAGGTCACGATGTTGCGGTGAAAATTGTCAAGGACTACTTGCTGGACCGCTCAGACATTGTGACTCGTCACGTCGAGGAAGCATCGGTCATGTTTCAGATTCGCAATGAACCCAACATCGTATCGCTCTTTGGATGGTGCAACTCGTCGGTGATCGTGGACTATGTGCCCTACTCGCTTGCTGATCTGCTGTTTGAGTCGGACGAGCCGTTGCCCGTCAAGCGCGCACTGGAGCTTGCGCTTGATGCAGCGCGTGGGGTCATGCAATTCCACCAGGCTCCAGGTGGGCCATATGCGCATGCCGATCTGCAGCCTCGCCAGTTTCTGATCGATGCGAGTGGCAAATTGCTTCTCAATGACTTCAATCGCATCAAATACACCGGCAAGCGACGAGAGGGCGGGGTCGACCTGGAACGCTTTACTCGCCCCATGTGTCGATTCCTATCTCCCGTAGCAAAGGGCAAATGGCGTTCGCCCGAGGAATACGAAAAGAAAGCTCTGGATGAGAAAGTGGATATTTACTCGCTGTCGTATGTGTTTTGGGCGCTTCGAGCACGGCAAAAGCCGTTTCCCGACCTTGAGAAGGATCAGGTATACGAACAAGTGCTCCATGAGCAACTTCGTCCGCCTCTGACTCAAATGAGCGACTGGCCGTTACAAATGCAGAACCTGGTCTTAGATTGTTGGCAAGAAGATCCACAATTGCGTCCGTCGGCGGCTGAGGTCGTGGCCCGCATCGAGAAGATCCTGCAGCAATACGAGCAGGACGAGTCTGATGCCATCAAGTAACTTGAGAGATGCAGCTCTGTGCGTGATGGAACACAAAAGTACTTGACAGTATTTATGAGCAAACGAATTGCATGCAACAAAGGCACAAACCCACAGCTACAGATAAGGAGAAAGCAGAAGAAGGCGCTCAACAAAGGCAAAAAAGGAGGAAAGAATGCAGCGGCTTGTTGACGTTCTTGCGCTCTAGTTACGAAGCATGTCGCCAAACTTGGACAAAAACTTGAGAATCACACCGTTGGTCCAGCCAAAGCCGAACTGCGGCACGTATTCACCACCCTTGCCAAGTCCGCCGAGCAAAGTCGCGTTGTATTTCTCAAACATGAGTCCTGTTTCCTTGAACGCGATCAGTCCCGTGTTGACCCACGTGTTGACGAGTTCTTTGGCCAGATCGTTGGATTCAGTAGTGTTCAGCGACAAGAGGCCGTCGACGATGATATCTTGCTCTGGTGGCCAGGCGTTTGGCGCATCCCATTGCTGCTTGGTCGTCAAGGTTGTGGTCTGAATACCGCCGATTTGGATCAAACCAGAGTCGCGCAGTGACTTGACCACTTTGTTGCCACGCGCGGGTTCCACTTGGTGGGCAAACTCCTTGGACCACAAGGGCGAGTAATCCGACACGGAAATGACCGACGAAAGGCTTTTGGAAGTCAGATCGTAGTCCTTCCAGCAATTGCTCTTGTCGTCCCAGAAGATGGCGTCGATGGCTTTGGCGCGAGCCGCGGCAGCTTGTTCGTACGTATTGGCCTTTTCAGCATTTCCAATGGCCTGGTAAAAGTCTTTGAGATTGGTCTCGACACGATGCATGATGACATTGAGCTCGACTGGTACCACTTGGGTCGTGTAGATTGTGTTCATGGTCTTGTGGTCCTGGAACCAACGTGAACTGAAATCCCAGCCACTCTCGGCGGCAGCAATGATGTGGTTGTACAAAGTGGCCTTGTCGGTGGTGTTGGCTGCGGTTTCGACATCTTCACGGTACGACTCAGGGCGAGGCTCGCCAACACTGCCCATGTACCGGTTGAGCATGTACTTCTGGCCGTCCTTGGTGACTTCGATGGCGTGGCCACCAGCACTGGTCTGCATCCAATAAGTATACTCCTTCTCCAAAAGCGGCACGACGCCACTGAGATATTCCTTGTCAAATGTACCCAGTTGATCACCAGCCGCTACGAGACGCACCATGTCGGAGAGCATCGGAGGCTGGGATCGGGTCAGATAGTAAATGCGTCCACCATTTGGAACAAAGCCATAGGAGTCGCAGTAATCCAGCAAATTCTGCACCACAGACCGCGCCGAGGTTTTCATGTCACTGACCAGAAGCCCATGGACGATCCAGTACGAGTCCCAGTAGTACGTCTCGCGGAAGCGTCCGCCAGGCACCACGAAAATGCTATGGGAGTTCGGGTCCAGTGCATGTTTTGGAATCAAAAAGGATCCCTTGGTGTTGACATTAACGGATCGGCCGAGTTCTTTCCACAGTTTGTGCAGCGAAAAGGCCCAGTCACGCAAGGTTTCGTTCTTGATCTGTTCAATTTGTGGTGGGAACTTGTCTTGTTGGTAATCCGACGGCACGACGTTGAGGAATTCGCCGCCTGGTTGCTCAAAATACTTGTTGACAAACTCCAAAAGCGTCGCATTGCGCTGGTCCACAGTCAACCCATCGAGCTTCAAGGACTTGAAGGCTGAGAGGATGTCTTTTGGGGTCGTCGTGTTCCGGATGGGCATGTCGACAAAGTGTTTACTGTCTTCGTAGAGATGAGTCATTTGCACAGCGTCAAGAAGCGGTCCTTTGGTGTAGATTTGCTTGAGCAAGTCCAGATCATCACCAGTGCCTGTCGAATTGGTCGAGGTGTTGGTCTTGATTTGATCAGCGCCTTTACCATCCGTGACTTGTTTGATGTTCTGGTTGGTGCCGCCGTTGTTTCCATTGACTCCGGTGTTGCCATTGGCGCCCGTGCTCTTGTAACTGTTGTTGGCGTTGTTGTTGGTTGTTCCAGCGATGGCTCCATTGTTGCCACCTGACGTCTTGCTGGAGGCGGCGTCGGCTTGGGCCTCAGTGACGCAACCTTCTCGAAGCTGTTGCTCTCCAGTTACCAGTACATCGCAACACAGGCCCAAGCAGACCAGCGCGATCCAGACACTGGCAAAAATACGCATGATACGCAACGAAACCCAACGAGTCACTTGCTGTTGATTTGGAGAAGTGGATTGGTCGTCAACTTGGTGGTAATCCCAACAAGGAGATCGTGAAGTTGACGGATGAGTGGGAGACTTGTAGCGAAGCCAGGAAAGATCTGCTTTCAACGCTGCAAATGGAGAAGTGAAGTGCCGAGACCAGGAAGAAGAAGAAGAAGAAGAAGCGTCGAAAGTCCCTCTGGTGCTGGTTCTGCTATGGGTGGTAGTGGAGGTAGGAAGAAGCGTGATGGGACGACCGCGGAAGTGGTGTACTCGTTGTTGCAGGTGTTGCTGTTCTCTTCGGAGCTGATTACACTGTTCTGTCCATGGATGCGATTGGGACTGCAGGTGGCGCATGGACAGACGTGGCGGCTTGAGCTCCTTTGTGACACACAGCCGCTTGACACTCGAACGCCCACAAACCCCGCAACAAATGGTTCAAAGCGCCACCCAAAACGGATCGCCAGCACTTGGCCGTTGACCTACCAATCCACAAGAACATTGCACTCGCTCCCGCACCCCTCCTCCCAAATGCACCTGAGATCTCTTGGCATAGGCAAATACAGTACGATAAGATCGGGGCTTGGTGATTGTGCAAATGTAGGGGGATGCGCCACACGACTCATTTCTATGAGAAAATGTATGCTTCCTAAGGCTGCCACACCAAAGAAAAGCCAAAAGGTTGAAGAAGAAGTACATCAAGAGACAGCTTTTTGTCCAATCGTGTCATCCATGATATTTTGTGGTTACGCGAGGAACTGAACCACTTCAGTGCATTTTCTACCAATCAGAGCACCGTTGGAGACAATTTCGACCAATTGTTTAATCGTATGAGACAACTTTCGGCCAATCAGTTGAAGGTTTCCCAAGCAACATTCAAAGGCAGAGCGAGGAGGGTTGAAGTTCACATGAACCACAAATCCGCACTTTAGTGCACATTTCCCTTGACTTTTTCTTCACCATGTGGTGGGGAAGATGATCAGATCGCGTTCGCGGATGCCACACGCTGCTTGAAGATGGCGTCGACAACCAATTGAGTTTTGATCGCATGGAGCTCTTCAGTGCATCCTCTGGTTCAGGAGGCTTGCTGACCACAAAGCACTTCTCCGATTCAAATGGTGGCTGAATGGGTTGATCACATGGTGAGCTGTTGCCTTGGCAGCTTTCTGATGGCTCCGTTATGACAAGCGAAGCAACCAAAATGCACTTTGGATCCGTTTGGGGTCGACCAACTACAGTAACTACAATTGCAGTCATTACGCTCGGAACGTGTTGTTAACAAGCTGAGAAGCCTCTGCAGAACTGCTGACTGCGACAAGATGGTGACACGAGTGTCTGCGTACTTCCTGCTGGCTTAAGTTGAGTGGTTTTTGGTGTTTCTAGATTATTGGTCTACATGAACTCGTGATTCTTGGGGGCGGGGGGGGGGGGGGGGGTCATTCGTTGGATGGTCAACGCCATGTTCACGTACGGATAGAACACACCAAGGATCAAATTGATCAGACAATTAATGCAACTACGAACGCCACAGCGTTTTTGCGCAAGGTTAACCACGGCAGCATCCACACAACGGGGCCCAGACCAAACTCAAAGGCCACCATCATCGACGCCATGAACACTAGAAGCATTTTAGCAGACTCCAGAGGCTGTCCGAGCGACCCATGAAAGTCCTCAGCGAGGGTGTATCTTGTTGAGGAGAACGCGATGAAAAGGAGTGAGAACCAGAGAGAAAGAGAGAGACGCGAAG